>CAUYPK010001550.1:0-12201 GCA_963574355.1 Loris lydekkerianus
TTTCTATTCCTTTAAATTTACTGAGTTAGACTTGTGACCTAAGATGTGATTGATTTTTGGAGTATGTTCCGTGGGCTGTTGAGAAGTATGTGTATTCAGTTTTGTTTGGATGAAATGTTATGTAGATGTGTGCTAAATCCAAATGTTGGATTGTTAGGTTTAAATCTAAAATTTCTGTGCTCAGCTTTTTGCTGGAGGATCGATTCAACACTGCCAAAGGAGTGTTGAAATCTCCAACTATTATGGAGCTGGAGGAAATCAAGTTGCTCATGTCTGTTAGAGTTTCTCTTATAAATTATGGTGCATTTTGGTTGAGTGCATAAATATTAATAATTGAAATCTCATCATATTGAGTATTACAACAAATATGATGTGACCATTCTTATCCATCCTTACTTTTGTTGTTTTAAAGTCTATTGTATCTGCAAATAGAATTGGAACACCTGCTTTTCTCTGATTACCATTTGACTGAAATATGGACGACCATCCTTTCACCCTGAGTCTATATTTATCTTTTAAGTTAAGATGTGATTCTTGTATGCAGCAAATATCTGAGTTTTTGTATCCAGTCAGCCAACCTATGCCTCTTTAGGGGACAGTTTAAGCCATTGACATTAATGGAGAATATGGATAAGTCTGGTAAAATTTTATGTATCAAGTTTTTCGAAAGTCCAGTGGATATTTTTAATCCTTTTGCCACTGTGGAAGTTGGAGTTTGATCCAAGGTTTCTGAGTGAGTTTAGTTTTGTGATAGAGAATTGAGCTGGTCATTATGGAGGAAAGGTCTGAGAATATCCTGAAGAGCTGGTTTGGTAATGGCAAATTTCTTCAACATGTTAATGTCATTAAAGTATTTAATTTCTCCATCATAAATGAAACTCAGTTTAGCTGGATACAGGATCCGGGGTTGAAAGTTAATTTGTTTTAGGAGATTAAAAGTAGATTACCACCCTCTTCTGGCTTGAAAAGTTTCAACAGAGTGATCTGCAGTCATTTTTATATTCTTCCCTTCATAGGTAATGGTTTTCTTATGTCTGGCTACTTTCAGAATTTTCTCCTTCATATTAATTTTAGTCAAGTTAATTATGATGTGCCTGGGGGATGTCTTATTTGGGTTGAGTCGTGCTGGGGTTCTGAAACTGTCTGCTATCTGAATTTCAGAATCTCTTGTCATGTCTGGAAAATCCTCTCTCATAATTTCATGGAGAAGGTCCTCTGTGCCTTGTGAAGCTACTTCATCGCTTTCAGGGATTCCCATGAGGTGGATATTAGCCTTCTTCAAATTGTCCCAGAGCTCTCTGAGAGAATGATCTGTTTTTGCTCTCCATTTCTCTTTCTCTTTGAGAGTTTGGGAGCATTCAAAAGCTTTGTCTTCAGTGTCAGAAATCCTTTCTTTTGCTTGCTCCACTCTGTTACTGAGGGATTCTACTGTATTTTTCAGATCTTTGAGGGCTGGAAATTCTTGCTTCAATGTTTCAAAATCTTTCGTGGTTTTGTTTTTAAATTTGTTAAATTCTTGAGACAACTTTTGAATTTCTCCTCGATTTTCTAATTCCAACTTTTGAATTGCTTCTTGAATTTCTAATTGCAAATTTTCCTCCATTCTATCAATCTTGTTTGTGATCCAAATTCTGAATTCAATTTCTGATATGTCAGCTATCTGTTTATGAATGGGATCTTCAGTTATGTCTGCCACATCTTTCCTTGTGTGTGTGGGGGGTGTTCTACTCTGGTTATTCATGTTACCAAAGTTTTTCTGCTAATCCTGACCCATGATTATTTTACACCGTTTGATTTTTCCCCTGGAGCTTTGCCAAGGACCCGTACAGTGCTACAGCCTGAGAAACTGGGGATCTGTTTGGTGTGGTGGGGCTAAGTGGCACTGTCTTGTTTGTAGCTGGTTTCTATCTGACCCTAGTAAAACAGTTACTCTGGGTTGAAGTCTAAGCTGTGGATAAATTCCCAGTACTTAAGACACCCTGCCCCCCCCCCCCAGGCAAAAATTGGAAACGGAAAATCAAGCCTTCCTACAACCACACATCCAGGACACTACTTGGATAGTCCTCAGGCAATTGGCTCATTTCAAAAGGTCCAAATTAATTGTCTTAGTCAGCACCTTTCTCAAGTGGAAGAGTTTAAAAGGTCTCTGGCAACTAGATTGCAGGGATCTGCTGATCACTCAAATATGACTTGCTGTGGTGCTCTGTGAAGTCATGAGGACCCACCCAGCAAATAGATTAGTCTGAGAAGGTTGCTATACCTCTGTCACACCCAGTCACTGATAACCCCACAGGGCTGTGACCCGGTTGCCTCCAATGAGCAGATACTCCAGGGGTTTGCACCTGCCTGAATCACAAGGAAATCTATGTCTCCTTAGCCAGCCTGCTGCTCTCTGCCTCTATCTGGCAGGGGGAGGTGACGCCTGACTACCTCGGGGGCTTGATGGAGACTGGGGAGTGTTCACTCAGTTCCAGCCCTGCCCCTGATTGATATTACTGACCGAACAGAACAACTTTGCAGAATTTGTTTTTTTTCCCAGCTAAATTCCCCTGTAGAACAGAAGCTGTGCTGAGTTCATAGACCCTGCACCTCAGGTCCTGTCTTTGCTGCTGCAAAGGTTTGTATTCGCAGCTTGGGTAGCTGTGAGTTCTAGCCTTCTGCCCTCTTCTGTCTAGGCTGACGATCCCCTGAGGGCCAGGTGCATCTTAGGCTCAGTAAAGCATTCCTCTGTGTCAGCCCCACCCTGGGAGTCTGCAGCACTGCGATGCATTACCTAGTCCCTGTGGTCCACCTAGGCCGGTACCTCCTCAGGCAAACCCTTTACTCATGGCGCCTAACTTTCCATCCCAGATCTTCCACCAGTGGTTGCCACCTGAGAAGATGCCTGGCCTCCTCTGGTTGCCCAGGGAGATAGGGGGTATGATTCCAGAATATCCAGGGGTGAGCCCTATTGTTGCCAAAAACGGCTGCTGCTCTGCACCTTAGGGCACTGCCACTCTGGTGTGGTTCCCGCTCAGACGACCATCTTCTCCTCACTCCCGTACCACAGAATCAGCACTGACTAGCTGTAGTCCAGGCCCTGTCCACGTACCTTGAGAAATCACCCAAGAATCTGGACTCCTGGGGGACAGGCCTCCAGACCTCAGAGTGAGAGTGGAGGGGAGTGCTGCGAGCTCAGAATTGCAGGTAGAGAACATATACAGTTTTACACAGTTTTATGCCTGGCAGGAGAGAGCCATGGCATCCTAATAGGTGAAGTAGATCCAGTTTTTAGAGGGTCTCTCCTGTGGATTATAATGGGAGGACATTTGAACACTGCTCATTTGTTTGTGGGACACTCTGAACCGTTCTTATGGGGGAGGGGACTCCCGTCCACTTGGTGATGGATTCTGTACCTTTTGTTTGTATCTTTGGGGTCACAGCTTGCTTCAGCAGGGTTGATGTGTGTTCTTCAGCCTTGTCTCTTGGTGCAGCTCTAATCCACCAGGTTACTTGCTAAATTTCTGTCCTTTAACTCTCCTTCTGGATGGGAGCCTCTGTGGAAAGCTGGCTTCAGTCCGTCATCTTGTCTCCTCCCATCGTGACTGTTGGTGTAGGATTTTGCTTTCTCTTCATAGAGGTGGAGTTTCTTTCGGGGAAGCTGGAACAGTGCTGTCTGAGGCAACTTGTTATGGATCTTCTTTCTTGGAGTGATGCTGACAGCTGCAACAATTTTATCTAGGTGGTTGGATATGTGGGTTTCCTGTGATTCTTGCATATTTTTATATACATTGTGTTCTTTTAAAAATCCCCTGATATCTGGGTGTGATGCTTTCCATCCTCACACTAAAGAGAAAAACATCCTCTAAAAACTCTTCATCCTGCCAGTCTTAGACTGTGCCTGTATTTTCTGTTTTTCCTGACACTTTCTCCTTTAAAACTAGCGAAAAATTCCGAGAAGTTTCTTTAACTCTCAAGTCTCCAACTATGTCATAAAATCCTTTGTCAGTCTATCCAGTCAGCTTGAGATGATCTCCATTTTTTTTTTTTTCAAGAGAATCACACAATTGTCTTGGCAGCCCGATTTCCCGTTTCACTCCCGTGATTCTTTGGACAGATTGATAACAATGGAAAAAAAGTAAAGTAGGGCAATCACAAACTAAATTACTGCAGCCTTTTCCCATAAAGCGAGAATATTTATTTTAAATATGAAAATAATCATTAATTATTAAATTGTTTTACATTTGGGACATGGACCCATTTTGTATGTTGGTGAGGCAGCACAGCACACTTATAACAACACATGTGCGTGTGATAAATGGAAGCAACATGCAGATATCATGAAAATAGCCTGGGCAAGGTGTGTGCTAGTCAGTGTAACATTTCAGATTTGTCAAGTGCATGTAGGTAGAGTAGTTCCACCACTTTCTCCTCCTTAACCACCACACTGTCAGCACATCCCCTGACAGTGGTGGAGATGACAAGACCTCTGGACGCCACGTCTGTGAGATCACATTACCCCTCACAGTGGTGGTGGTAGAGCCGGTAGTGTCGTCACTGAGAGATAAGGCTGGGAGGCCTCCTGGGGGTCACAGAGTTGGGTATGGCAGTGTCTGAAGAAACCCCCCCCCCCCAACTCAGAGTCTGGAGAAGACCCAGGAAGGGATGCTGGATCTTAGGAGATGATGTTCAAAGTGTCCTTGGACAAGTCCCTGCTCTGTGGCTTGTGGGGGACAAAGTGGAAAGATGACCATGGATACCTGTGCCCAGGTGTGGACTTAACCTCAGCTGTCCATAAGCCCAAGATCAAACATCCTCTGAAAAGTTCATGCAAGTTGGTTTTTCCATTGCATAAAAATCATCCATGTGACTTTGATATGAAAATGCTTTAATTTATAGCAGATTAAAATCAGAACTTTTAGAAAATGCCTTGTGTTCCTATCACCCAGTGCACAGCTGCTACTTCTGAGATGAAGACACCTGTGCAATAGCCCCAAATTTGTAGTTCTGTAATTCTGCATCAGGGTTTATTGAAGGTCAAAGAAAATCAATCCAAGTTTCTTTTTAGGGGAGTGCGTGGGGGGACCAGCTCATCCTGGTCTCTTGGCACTTCCTGGTGTGGTACTGAGCACCCCAAATCCCAGGAAACCTGTAGCAGGGGGTGTCAGGAACACCTTTCCCTGCACATAAGGCAGATGCCATCCCAGCAAGTGACGGTGACTCCTGTGCTCAGCTCACTGCAAGGGTAAAAGTCCGGCCTGCGTTTTCCCAGTGCAGATGTGCGGGGAGGTCATTCTGAAAGGCAGGCAGTCTGTGAGAGACACGTGGACCCATGCTGATGATGAGGTTTGGGACTGGTGCAATGAATACATTGCTCATTTTTGAATGAATGAATATAGTTCATTGTAGGCAAAGCTGCCTCTGTCATGCTGTCCTGGCCTATTAAAATTTGGATTATCACGTGTCTATGGCAGCTTTAACTTTTCCAGTTACCTCTTTCTAACACTTTAATGTTTAGCATTCATAAACCCACAGCTCTTGGCTGCTCACGATGGCTCCTGTCTTTTCTGCATTTCCTGACTGCCCTATTTAGATTATTTTAGCAACTCTTCACACTTCTGCCCTTTTTGTGTGTCCTTGCACGGAGGAAGGAGAAACTGGGATGTCAGAAGTTACCAGATATTATGCCATCAGCACGATCGCTTTCTTGGGCAGAAGTGCGGGGTTTCTTTTCTCCCCTGAGGAAGTCCAGATGCCCCACCCCTCATTCTTCTACCCCAATCTCATTTCTTCCCCTAAAATTAAATCTACGTGTAGTTCATGAACTTGGTAGGAGTTAAAGTTTTTCTTCCTCCCCCACTCTCCCTCATTCCTTCACTCAGATACAGGCTTGAAATCGAGCAGGGTGTGCGTTGCAAACTCTTTGCATCATCTCTGACACCCCCTGACCCCTTGTCCGTGGTGGAAACTTGGAGCTGAACTCAGAGAGGGGAGACCATTCAGCGATCTTTTCTGTAAATATGGCAAAAAGGCAGGGAAAAAAAGAACAATACCTAACAGATCCAGCTCCTGCGTCCAAGCCGACAGTTTAACCCCTGGGTCACCGTGTTTGTATTTCACTTATTGGATTGTTAATAGATTTTCTTCATTTGTGCGAGACATCGTGAATGATGTGTGGAGGCCGGCCGGCTCCTCCAGCGCTGGGACTGGAGGTCCCCCTGTAAGGAGATGGCGTTAAAAGCCGCTGGAGTCGCTGCCTCCTGACAACATCCCAGCTGTGGACTAGCAATCGCAATCCTCCGGCGGCAGTTTTAATTATCGGCACCGCGATACCATCAGCAAGTGTGTAATTACGTGTCAGTTTCCTGGCTGTTGGGTATGAAAAGTGGATCCAGTGAAATGATGATTGTGGAAGCTGTAGACTCATATTTAAACAATTCAAAATGTGTAACTGGCAGTGTCATTAAACAGAGAGAGCCTGACCCCAGCTGTCACTTACTTTTCCTTATGCAGATTTGTTCGTGCTGTCTGTCAAGAGAACTCCATGGGCTGGAATGGGACAGAGGAGGTGACATAATTCTCAGAGCAAAGAGGGCTGCTCTCCTCACCTCCACAGAGGTGTTCTTTTAGCCTAAACAAACACGACTGCTGAAATTGTAAATAAACCGAGACCATTACAGGAAATTATATAGACTTTTACCGAAGAATACACAAAGGCAGAATATCAAACAATCGTCCTTCCCTTAAAAAAATGTGAATAAACTCTACCAATTGCTGTCCCTTAAAGAGCAAGTGCCATGATTATTAGGGGGGTTCAATTTTGAAGCACGGAATAAGATGATCCTTTTCATTTTAGTCTAAAATTTTGGGTGCAAGGTGAAAAAGTCATTCTTATTTTGAAAAGTTCTGGTATCAATAATGAGGAATGTAGTTGGATTACAGATTTAAACTTCGGTATGGCTTAGGCTGTAAGTTGTTAGGGCCTCAAAAGCTTTGAATCCAACTGGGAAAACTAACATACATCTGCTAAATAAATAAAGGTTAGCGATAGAAGGGTGGGCTAAGAAGTGAGGACTATGCAACTGTGAAAATGTAATTATGTAGTTCTGAAGCCCACCAACTACAGACTCCTGGGAGACGGGAGAATGCACACTTACTGTCAAAGGCCTTCATTTGTCTGGCAAGGAGCACAGTAAGCAAGGGTTAAGTCTGCACGCATACAAAAATAAACGAAAGCAAGTTTGTAAAACGAACTGCAGAGGTTAAGCACGGGGGTTAAACTAACACAATGAGCTGTGAACACAAAGAAAAGTGTTTCTTTAATTTTTAAAATGTTTTCATTTCTCATAATAAACTAGCAGTTGCATATAAACAACATTATTTCATACCCCGAAGACACTGCAATTTAAAGCTTTTGGAACTCAAATTGCTTCTAGAAGCAAGGGTATAACTACAGAGAAGCTTTGGCAAGTGTGCTTTTCTGAAGGGCATCGCATCACACCTCTGGTAGCATATTTGAAAGCAAACACTCACACACATGCGCACACAAGGTGGGAGGCATTTAAAACAGGGTCAACGTTGCATTTATTTCTAGTTTCAAAGGCAAAGTTACTGATTTTCTCACAGGCTAATGGAAGCCATATTAATTGCCGTGATATGTTCAGATTTGAAAGTAATAAATAGGCACATATTAAATCCTCTTAGGATTAATTTGTATTTTATCAGCTGTGAAAAGGGCAATTTTTTACATATCTAGACTTAAGAGGTAGCCTTATTAGGCGTTCATTGGAAAACAAATTCTGCATATATTTTGTAGCAAGGTTTAAAAAAATCCCCCCTTTCCCTCACACATGTGGTATAGTGTAACTGGGGAAGCAATTAGTGTTTATATACTAGACAAACACAGTTTTGGAATTTTCTGGCTTATAAATATTTGTATGACTGGTTAAAGAAAAGAAATGGCAGAAAATGGCACAGTTACATTTCATCATATTGGACGTGCAGGGGGCTTAGGGGTTTCAACCTGCTTCGAGTGTCTGTTGTGTGAACTGTCAAGCTATGTTGATAGTCCTCCTTCCTTTACTGAGACTTCATGGACACCTGACGCACGGGGGCTGGCTGTGGAGCAGGGAGAGGGAGTCACGGGGTGTGCGTGCCCAAGACCATGGTCCGAGATGGCAGGGTGCCGATGGCCTTGGGTGCTGGCAAGTTGCATTGCATTCCTTGTTGGGGGCTGGCAGCCCTCTGGCTGTCTGTATCTCACGGAAGTGGGGCCTCCTGGGAGGATCCTCCTTTCCTACTCTCGATCAAGAAGAAGACAAAAAAGAAAGAAAAAGTGCTAAGAGAAACTCATGTGCATGGCCATGCTTCCCTTTGGAAAAGAGGCTCATTGCAGACGCGTATCCTATTTTCATCCAAGAAATGTTAAGTGGTCCAGTTAAATAAAAAAACCCAGAGGAAAAACAAATTGTCCTCTGCAATATGCTACCTCGAATGGGTTGTCTTGTTTTATTTGAAAGGTCTCCAGGGAGAGCCCTTCCACAACTTCTTTTGGAAGTCTGTTCTGCAATCTAATAGAACTTATTGTCAAATGCTTTGTTAAACTTTTACTAGAATATGTGTATTGCACTCAGCGTTGGTGAATCTCGAAATTCTATCAGGGAGGCACAATCAAATTGGTCTCCCGTGAATTGTTCTCTGGCTGATGTGGAATGTTCCCCTCTGCTTCTGGTGTTTTCCAGGGAGTGAGCAGCCCCTCCCACCTCAGCAGCTGTGGCCCAGCTCATCAGGAATGGGCTATGCCAAAGAGCATGGGCTGTGGGGTGGGAGGTGGCGGGGAAGAAGGGGGTCGTTTTTAATTTTGGAGAATTATGCAACATGAATGTAACTTTTAGAGAGTGCATGTGCCTAACGTTTTGCTCTAGAAATTTTTTTTTTTTAAGAGCTTTATTTCAACATGCAAAATTGGAAGGGTATAATTTGACATATGGAAGTCTTACTGCTCTACAATTTCAGCAGATAGGGGATGTGCATATCTGACATTTAAACTGAAGGCTTTATGGTTTTATCTAAGGTAGTTTCCAAAAGAGAGTTGGTTTACCCGAGTCCCAGTGGGTTGACAGTAGACAGTTTAAAACATCACTAAGTCTCAATTTTATTATTATAAAAGAAAGATGTTAGATTTAGGAGAACACGTTAAGTTCTTCTTGGCCTAGAACCCAATGATTTTCGGTCTGTGGATAATGATGAGAAGTAAGGTAGATGACTTTAGAAGAAGCCCTCACATGAGAGCATACCGAATGCTCTCATCTGAGCCACGTTTCACCAGGACCCGTCCCCTGTGGGATGGCCTGTCCATAAGACTGCCAAAATCTCTAAATCAAGTCCCAGTGGGTCAGCCAGTGCCTGCTCCTCATCTTCTTCTATTCACGACACTGGGGCCTAAGTTCTAGAACGTGAATACACTTGCTTCCAAGGACTACTGATGACTCTTGACAATACTGAGATTTCAGGCTGTGCCGCACTATTTGAAACCAGCTTTTTCCACTTAAATTACATTTGCATGTCACTGTGTGTTATTCAAAGGCTTAAAAAATACAGACTAAAAACTAAGAACGAGAATGTAAGAGAATATTGTTAACTATCAAAACAATTCTATACATCTATTATTTTATATTTAGAGTGAACATTTTAAAGTAAATATTTTGAAAACACATACTAAGCCTAATGGGACATAAAAGATTGCTTCTTATAAAATTTAATAATTATGAAGAAAGATAAGATATAAATAGTAGACTAAAATACACAAAATCATTTTAATTATTTCTGTGAGATGATTTTGTATTCAAGAAAAAAATTAGTGATAGATATGTTATTATTTCAACCCTCACCATGACTCCTCAACCTGAAAACAGTAGTTAAAACGTTCTGAAAAGTAGAGACATGATGAAGAGTAAATTTGGTTTTATTCTAATTTTAATCAAATCTTTGGGCAAAGATGGTCAAAGTTTGAGATTTTGATTGTTGGAACTTATTTGTGCTTATAATGACAAAACTGAAAAATGCTTTTTGTTGTTGATACTTTTGCTCCAGTAACAACAATTATAGCCATATTATGTTCTTCATTACATAATATATTATTATGATTACAATTAAACTATGGATAAGAATAATTCTGTTTAAATGTTATGTTTTTAAGCAAAATAAGTAGAAGTCAAGGCTTATTACAAAGGAATTTCTTACTTGAGAAAAAATGTTAAAAAAAAATACAGTTAACATTGCCCCCCAATTTTTTAAACAGCTTCACTATTAAGCACCGAATTTTTTTTTAAACTCTATTAGTATTCCTCTTTATACAATCCTTATGTTGTAGTGAGACACTGTACAATATACAGTAAGAGGCTAAAATGGAACAAGGACAAAGGATTCACTCTAAGTCAATTATCCATTTTTACTTATTCTTTGGATCTCTAAGAGGGGAAAACACTTCGAGAAATGTATTCATAACTGCTCTAGAAATTCTTAATTGGGGAAACTGCACACATTCCCCAATGTTCGGCTTCTGAAGCCAGTGGTTCAGCCCACATTTTCCTTGGTAGGTGACTCTGCACCACTGAGCTATTTTAAAATGATTTCCCCTGCATCTTAGGTTGTTTCTGAATTGAAAAAGTTTTTATTTGAAAATGAATAGCTGCTCCTCGTAGCCCTCCCAGAGATGTTGGCAGCTTCCCCCAGACTCCTCTCCTCTGGTAGCTCAGATGGCCTTTTGACTAATGAGGTGACCTTAAGAGAAGTTCTCACCTGAATGTTCCTCGTGGCTGGCCACAGTGGTGACAAGTGTGAATTGCATACAGAGCAAATGGTCTCCAGCAGTCCTGCTGATGCACTGCCTTGCTAGAGAGCCTGTCCTGCCAGGCTCAGGACCCAGATAATTTATATTACCGTATATTAACGGGATCTGGGCTAAGTGTTAACTGCCCATTATCACCTGTCACCGCAGTTAATAGTTACCAACTACTGATGATTTTAGGCATAGGTATTTTACTGTCCTTTGTAAAGAGAAAATAGGTTTAGGATTAATGAATTTAAATGCTGTATCTTCGAGGCAAATTCCTATTCATCTGCAGAAAGAGCCTGTGGCATATTTGACACACTGATAATTGTGCTCTAGAAGATTATTTATCACATGACAGATTTAAAGTAAAAACAAACACACAAGATGAAAGAAGGCCCAATTGTTCCTCTGTAAGCATAGACCTCCTCAAAGATCCGGGGGTTTCTGGGCTTCAGAGTCCTGACAATTTCACGCCCCCTGGAGCTCATCAGAGCGACAGAATCTTGGACTCACCCAGGTCTCCGGCTTCAGCGTGCTGCACCGGGGGCTTCCCTAGGGAACCCTTTTGCCCCACTTGATGTGGCCAGTAAGAGCCCCTAAGTTTCTCAAATCTATGGGGCATTTCCTGCTATAAACAGTTTTACCCTAAGGGCATTCAGAGGTTCCCTTCAGGGAGGGTAGAGGTGAAAGCCCAGACCAGAAGAGTGGGGAACAGAGGTGGGCAGCATGGAGCTCCCCCAGAGTCTCTCCCCAGGTCTTGGAATGCCACCAGGCTATGCCCCTGGAAAGCACGTGGGACTCTCAGATGGAAGCCTCGCGGAGAGACACTTTGTTGGATTGCCTGGAGCTCAGCCATCTGGGCCTCATCTCTCCACGGCTCTCACTTCTGCCTCCTCATGGCTTGTGCAGAATGTTCAGGTCCACGACCTTCCCAGCTTCTCCACCAGAATGTACAGGTCCACAACCTCCCCAGCTTCTCCACCAGAATGTTCAGGTCCATGACCTCCCCAGCATCTCCACCAGAAGGTTCAGGCCACGACCTCCCCAGCTTCTCCGCCAGAATGTTCAGGTCCACGACCTCCCCAGCTTCTCCACCAGAAGGTTCAGGTCCACGACCTCCCCAGCTTCTCCACCAGAAGGTTCAGGTCCACGACCTCCCCAGCTTCTCCACCAGAATGTTCAGGCCACGACCTCCCCAGCTTCTTTAGCCGAATGTTCAGGTCCATGACCTCCCCAGCTTCTCCACCAGAATGTTCAGGTCCACGACCTCCCCAGCTTCTCCACCAGAATGTTCAGGTCCACGACCTCCCCAGCTTCTCCACCAGAATGTTCAGGTCCACGACCTCCCCAGTTTCTCCACCAGAAGGTTCAGATCCACGACCTCCCCA
>CAUYPK010001551.1:0-12388 GCA_963574355.1 Loris lydekkerianus
CTTTGTCTTCAATGTCAGAAATCCTTTCTTCTGCTTGCTCCTTTCTGTTACTGAGGGATTCTACTGTGTTTCTCAGATCTTTGAGGGATGCAACTTCTTGTCTCAATGATTCAAAATCTTTGGTCATTTGCTCTTTGAATCTGTTGAATTCTTGAGATAACTTTTGGAATTCTAATTCGATCTTATTTGCTATCCAGATCCTGAATTCAATTTCCGACATCTCAGCTATTTGTTTGTGAATGGGGTGTTGTGTTGTTTCTGCCCCATTGATCCTTGGGGGAGTTGATCTACTCTGATTATTCATATTGCCAGAGTTTTTCTGTTGATTTTGCCTCATGATTGTTTTTCACCATTGCCTCTGGCCGTCCTCAGAGTTGGAGAGGTGTCTCTCCAAGATTAGACCCCAGCGGGATCACTCTATTGTTGCTGGATCTTTGTAGGGAGTGACCCTGTGTAGTTCCTCTGGGGCTGCTCTAGCTAGTGAGTTCTGGTTGTGGATGCGGCTCTGGTATGTTACATGCCTTGATCCAGCAATAGGGATTGGGGTGGTGCACATGGTTCTGGGAGTACCTGGCGCCCAATGACTTTGACACAGAGAACCCAAGGCTCCAGCATTCTCTGCCCAGGAGAAAGGCTCTGCACAGAGGCAGGGAGGGCTTCACAGGGTACGCAGCTACCGGAGTCCCTGGCCAGATGAACGGGCTAGTGTGGAAGCTGGGAGGACACAGGAGGGAGGATACAGGGTTGTGTGGCTCCTGTAGTTCCTGGTCAGGGAATGCGGAGGCCCGATGGGTGTGGGTCACTTGTTGGGGATCACTTCACAGCTCTTATGGAGGTCTGGGCGCCACCAAGCCCAGGAGTTTGAGGTTGCTATGAGCTGTGATGTCACAGCACTCTACCCTGGGCAATAGCCCAAGGCTCCAGTGTGTCAAAACTGCCTCACTCTGCCCCTAAGGATTAAGACTGTAAGGCAGTTCAGTCCCTGCCTTTAGGCTGCTCAGCCACTAGGTTACTTTGTCTCAGCCGATTCTTGCTCTGGGACCCTGAGGGCGGAGCTTGCCAGAGCAGTTCTTTCACAATGGCTTACTTTGCCCAGCTCAGTGGCTCATTCTGGGGCCCCAGACAATGCCCAACATTCTCCACACTCCTGCTCAAGCTCTCTCCAAGGCAGCTCAACTGAGTGCCAAGTCCAAGAACAACTAAACAGTTTACAGGTAAGGCCTTTTCGGTTTGCAGTCTCACTGCTGCTTGTACTCACAGTTGCCAGTGTGATCAGGTCGATCGAACACACGCAGCCACTTGCCAGTTTTCCACTGTTTTGTCCTCCTCCTGGGGTCCAGAAGTCCCTTGCTGGCTCCCTGTATCCTCAAAGGGATGATCGTAGGCAGATTCCACTGGCCAGAGATGCCTGGAGTCTTGTCTCCCCAGATTCGCCGTGCCCAGTTGCAGGGAAGCTGTTACTAGGCCACCATCTTTAATCCAATCTGGAATTTATTGAATTATTAATATATTGGGTTTGCCTATCAGATCATAAGTCTCTCAGTCTCCATTACTGACCAGGATGATAGGTGGACATTCCCACCATATCAGTAAAACCTTCCATTTTTTTCTTTTTTCTATTATTAACTTAATTACCTTTATATTTATAAAGGGAACATATATTACTAAACTGTCTTCATTATTATGTCTTTATTACTTATGAAAACACTACCCACTTCTCTCTACCATCCACAGCTCACTGTCTTCATTTCTCTCCTAACAACTTTGCTTATTCTTTTCTCATTATCTTTGTTCTTGCTGTTCTTTTGTCTATAATGTTTACTTTTAACCCTACTAATCATTCACATGAGGTCCAATATGTAAAGCAAGACTCAAATTCTACGTCCTCTTTGAAAATGTTTTCAATTTACTCTGATTGACTACATCCAAATAACTATGGTTTTTATAATCTAAATTACAGTAATTCAGCAAGTTAAATAACATGCTGTCTTTTATTTTTCAAAATGCATGTCTTTACAACATTACATCCTCCCTAAAAATCAGTCTTTACATGTTTTATAACACATTTTTTCTTATGATAGTGCTGAGTAGGGCTTTGGGGGTTTATATATTTGAAATGAATAAAACCACAACAATTTAGCAATATACAGATTTCTAGCCAGACAACTATGCAGTTTTACACAGATCAATATAAAATGCATAATGTTAGTACATTAATATATTAATCATTTCAAAGAAAAAACTTTTTATTCTATTGATTTTTTCCTCTATTATTTTTCTATTTCTACTCTCCATTGATTTCTTCTTTTTTTATTGTGGTAAAAAAAACATAACTTAAATCTACCCCGTTAATTTTATGAGTACCTTATGCAAATGGTTAATTAGCAGATCTTTGAAACTTTTCCACTTTGCATGACAAAAATTCTATACCCATTGAATAACTCCCCAATTTGCCTCCCCCAATCCCTGGCAGCCACCATTCTACTTTCCATTTCTGTGAGTTTGAATGTTTCAGATAACCCATGTGAATTGAATTTGTCTTTTTGTAACTAGATTATTTCTTTTAGCATAATATACACAAAGGTCCTCCATGTTGTAACATGGAGCTGAATTTCCTCCTTTCAAGGCTAAATAATATTCTATTGTATGTACATACCACATTTTCTTTATTCATTCATCCATCAACAGGCATTTAGTTTGCTTCCATATTGGCTATTTGGAATTAGGCTAAAATGCTCACAAGTTACACATATCTCTTTCGGACCCTACTTAGAAGTGGGGTTGCTAGATCATACTATAGTGGTTTTTCATGGCAGCTGCACCATTTTACAAGCCCACCAATGACACACATGTGGTCCACTCTGTCCACATTCTTAGTAGCAGTTGTTATTTACAGTTTTGTTGATTTGTGTCCACCCTTATGGGTGTTAAGTGATATCTCATCGTGAATTTAATTTTCATTTCCTTGATCATCACTTATACTAAGCATCTTTTCATTTCTCTGTTGGCCATTTGTGTATCTTCTTTGAGTAAAAGCCTATTTGAGTTCTTTTCCCATTTTTTAATTGGGTTATTTGGGGTTATTTGCAATTAAGTTATAGAAGTTTTTATATCTTCGGGATATTAGCCCATTACCTAAAACATGATTTGTAAATATTTCCTCGTTTCATAAATTGTCTCTTCACTCTGCTGTTAGTTTCCTTTTGCTGAGCTGACATTTTAAAGTTTGATGTAGTTCTATTTGTCTAATTTTGCCTGTGCTTCAATGTCATAATCAAGAAATCATTGCCTATTCTAATGCCCTAAAACTTTTTCTCTCTGTTTTTACCTAACATTTTTATAGTTTCCAGTCTTAACTTTTAGGTCTTTCTTTAATCTATTTTGAGTTAATTTTTATGTATGGTTTAGACAAGGTTCCATCTTTATCCTTTTGCGTGTGGATATCCAGTGCTCCTTATAGTTCATGACTATGGGATATCTTCTTAAATTTCTTTCAGCAATATTTTGTTGTTTTTTGTATATAAATTTTTCAGCTTATCCTAGTCCATTTTCTGCTGCTGTAACAACTAGAGACTGAGTAATTTATGAAAAAAGGACATTTATTTGGTTCATGCTTATGGAAACTGGGAAGCTCAAGAACATGCTATTGGCATCTGGCTGTCATCCATAGTGGCAGACATCATATGGCAAGGAAGCACACTCAAGAGACATAAATTTCGCCAACCTCATTGTTTTTTATCAGCAATCTGCTTCAACAGTAACTAACTCACTCCCTTGATAATAGCATTAATCAATACATAACAGCAGGGACTTCATGACCTAACCACTTCTTAAAGCCATCTTAATACTGTTACAGTAACAAATTTTTACACGAATTTTGGCAGGAATATTCAAATCACAATTTTATTTCTTATGTAAGTTTACTCCATAGTATTTTATTCTTTTTGGTGTTATTATAAATGGGATTGTCGTACTGCTATTTCAGATTGTCTATTATTAGTATATAGAAATGCAACTAATTTGTATATTGATTTTTTTATCCTGCAATTTTACCTAATTAGTTTCATATTTGGAACAGATATTTTGTGGAATATTTAGGGTTTTCTACATGTAAGATCATGTGATCTGTGAATAGAGATAATTAATTTCTATCAAAGTAGAATTTGCATTTTATTTATTTTTCTTGCCTAGTTGTTCTGGATGGAATCTTCCATACTATATTAAATGAAGTGCTGAGAGTGGGCATCCCAGACTTGTACTTTACCTGGAGGGAAATTTTTCCATTTTTCACCATTGAACATGGTATCAACTGTTGGGTTTTCAGATATGACTTTATTATGTAGAGGCAATTTCCTTCAATTTCCAATTTGTTTATTGTTTTTATCATAAAGGGATATTGAATTTTGTCAAAAGCTTTTTCTGCATCAATGGAGGCAATTATGGAATTTTTGTCTTTTTTTGTTGTTGTTAATGTTGTATATTACATTTATTAAATTTGTTATATAGGACAATCCTTGCATCCCAGAGAAAAATCATACCTTATCACAGTTTACAATTAGTTCAACGTCAGATTAAATTTGACTTGCTAGTATTTTGTTAAGAATTGGGGTCAGTTTATATTATTGGATGTATCTTGTCAGTGTAAGTAATATTTTTTTTGCTTTTTGGATTAACTGGTAACATTAGATTGGTTACTAGGCAGTGCGGATTTTAACTTCTGGGGTGATAAAATTTTTTTCTCAAACTCCTGGCCTCAAGTGATCCTCTTGCCTCAGCCTCCCAAAATGCTAGGATTACCAGTGAGAGCCACTACTCCCAGCTGCTTTTTCTAACATAAATACATTTTGAAGTGTTTCCTGGATCAATGCTCTCCTTCTTGCTTGTAACAATTGTTACAGGAGAACAATGTATCATTCAGTCTATGATAAATTATTCTTTGTTAATGAAGAAAGATCCATCTCTGTACTTTTCCCAATGATCTGTGACTCTTGAGATTTTACAGTGTATTAGAGGGCACAGGCACTACTCCTAGTCCTGTGTAAACAATGAGTATTGTAACTTTTAATCCTTTTGGAAGGATATTTCATCACCTTTACATACATGTGTTGGTTGATAATTAGCTGGCGTAACAACTCCTCAGTGAGGAAGCCTCTGAAGATCCCTGCAGTTTCCCCCTGTGAAGTTGTTTCCTCTCCAGTAATATTGGGTATTTTGGCCTTTTGGACTCTCTTTAATTCATTATGAATTGGATAATTAGCTGGCCTTTGAAGTTCTGTGCAGTTTCTCCCTGTGAAATTGCTTCCTGTCCAGTAATATTTGTTATTTAGGCCTTTTTGGACTCTCCGATCTACATCTTCAATTCACTATGTCTACTGACTTCTACTAGGTTCCCCACCCTGTGCTACAATCTAGAAATTCTCTCAAGGGATCATTATCTTCATCACCTGATACATATTGAATTAAGAAAAGATTTACTTCATATATTCTTTCTGTTTTATTTTTCTGCAGACAGGAGAATAAATTCAAATCATACTTTTCCATGTTAACCAAAAGTAGAATGTTTAGTTGTTTGCATTTAGTCAATTGTTCTGAATGCCATAATGTTGGTATTAACAGAGAATATTCAAATCAAAGAAAATTAAAAGAAATTTACCCTTTTAGATATCTACATTTGATATTAACAATTATGTCTTAACTACACCTACTTATGGTGGCAATAATTCTGATCCAGGAAAGGGGTACTTTATTCATAATTATTTCACAGCAAAATAAAATAATAAAAGCATTTACAAATAAAACAAAGCAGCTTTTATGATCTTAGAGGTAAATTAAAAGTAAAATTATATAATGCTAACATGTAAAAATCTAATCTACAATCTGTTTATTATGATAATTAGCCAATAATGGTCTAAGAAATTTGATACATCTTTAATAAAGATATAGTCTATATAACTCTATCTTTTACTATTGGTTTGACCTCAAAATTTTACTGAAAATATTCTTTTTTTCATTTCATTATAGTCGATAAATTTTCTATTTCATTTTTTCTAATTAATGTGTTATACATGAAAACTAAGTATTATTTTTCTTCTCTAAGGTAATTGCTAAGGTCTATCTGTTCCACATTTTTATCACTTTTCACTCATGTGAATAAATGGAGAGCATTTCAAATCATACATATTGATTTCTTACAAGGAACTGTGCAATGCACTAAAAACAGCATTGTACCAACCAATGATTTCAATACTCTCAAATATTTGTCTTTAAAGTGTTTATACTATCAATAATATAACTTCTAGAGTAAGAGGGAGGCCATAGTGAGAATAAGGGAAGGAAATAAGGCCCATGTAACAGAGCCCAAAATGTCTATCTGAAAATTGTTCTCATACAGGAAACTCTCTAAATTATATTGTAACCCTTCCCTCTGGAGTCTTGACCTGCAGTTTAAGAAATACTGGCATTGATATATGAAATACACAGATAATGCAAAAAACTCATTTTACCAGATAGTTTCACCTTGTGCCCCCATCAATCATATTACAAAATCTGTCAAAAGGAAACAAATTGCTTGGCTTAAATTTCACCTCCGCTCCCTTCACATGGTCACTTAGGGAAGTGTTAATGGACAATATAAATGCCAAAAGTGAACAGGAATGAAGTTATGAAGACATCAGTCTAATTAGCTTCTAAATAGCAATATTGAAGTATATCGCAATGTTTATGTTGCAAGAGAATAAACAGAGAAGCCCAGTGGATCTTGTTTCATTTTGTTTTGGAGCAGACTTCGCATTATTCTCTAGTCCTGTTGGCTTAGAATATCTCACATTTTCATTCACACCATGTTTTCCTTTCACTTCTCTTTGCTTTCCCTCACTGCAGCTATACAGCCAGGCTCCTCTAACTTTCTCCCTTCTTTATCTTACCTACTATCCCAATAAAAATTCACAGGGATAAGGAGTGCAAACATGCTTGGAATAAAATATTATAGGGATATGAAACTATATTCTAAATTCCTTTATTTGTCAGTTGAGAAAGAAATATTTAGTACATGCCTATTACCTACCAGATAATATCACATATTCAGATGATGGGCTTGGTGAACAAAATAGTTCCTCTTCTCATGGAGTTTACACTCAATAATAAACAAGGAGGGAAAATGTAGTACCAGTGCTTTTCAGTTATGAGAAACTACTAAGTACAAAATTCTGGGTATAGATTTTCACAGTGTGAATCATGGGTCCCAACTTATTCAAGTACATTAGGAAAAGTCTGCCTGTGTAGCAATGTTCAGGTTGAAATTCGAAGGATCATCATTTTTTGATGATGGGGAAGGGGAGAGAAGTAGAACGTTACAAGAAGAAGGAACAGTATGCACAAAGCCTGTGAAGCAGGAAAAAGCACAGTATGTTCAAAGAATTCAGAGAAGTCCAGAATGGCTGGAATAAAGCAAGCAAAGTAGAATCTCCACAGTTAAGCACCTCCCTGCAATGACCACCTCCTTCAGTTGACCTAATTTTCACAGATGGGGCATGCACCACACGTATGTACCAGTGCAGAAGACCTGGTTCCTTATGTTGACCACCTGTATAAGTTGACCAATTTGTTACAGCCCTGAGGGTGGCAAACCTACCGAGTTTCTACTGTAGTAGCATTGTGCCATCTGACAACAGGAAGAACTTAAAGACATTTTTTTCCTGACGTCCTTTTGGTACTGCCTCTGCCACAGTTTGACTGATAATGGTATGTTCTCTGCACAAAGGGCTGCAACTTATATTTTTCCCAGACATACATACCCAAAAGCTCCTAGATTAACCCTAAACTACTCTTAATATCCTTTAAAACAAAGCTCAATTTTATTACCTCAAAGTTTTTTTCTATACTAACACAATAGGTTTTGGTTCAGTAATCAAAAAATCAGTCATTCATTCAGTTTTCATGTAACTCCTATTTTGAGCAATGCAGTCTTCTAGGTGCTTAGATGAAACATACAGCCACATACACACATTCTGATAATGTTGAATTAAAGGAGATATGCCAGAACAGACTAAAAAGACTCTTAAAGCTAACTACTTTCTAAATGGTACATTGAAAATGAATGATAACACATCACATATGTTAGGTAATTTCACATATATAATAAAATGCATTAACCAAGTTGTGTCAGAATAGTTATGCCTTACTTAGGGTTGCTTATGTTTGTTGTATGCATTAGAAATTGAACTCAAAGAATCCTTAAAGTTCTCCCATAAAAAGACAAGTTCATTCATATGCAAACATAATGAAAGCTAAAGAAAATTCTGTAGAATACATTAAGTGAAGACTTCCTTCTCTCTGAAGTGACATATAAACAGCAGGAAGGCCCTGTGTTTAGACCCTTAGTTTCACCTACAAGATGAATTCAATTTTCCCTCTAGGTTAAAGAATTAAAGTTTCCTAAAGGTGAAATCTCTCCAAGCCCCTCACTATATTTTCTCCTTAAAACAGAATTATAATCCCTTAAGGAAAAAAATCACAACTATAGAAAAAGGAAGCCTGGGTCCCTTGCCCTGATGTTTTCCTCAAAAGCATAAAGATGTGTGATGGCTGATCATTGTGCAGCCACTGTCTGTTAACATGATGCTACTTTTATGTCTTTAGAACATTGTTTGAAAGTGTGTATGATTTGGTACCTAAGTATTCTGTGTCATTCTGCTCTTTCAAGGGTTGGAAGAGGAGAAAACTATAAACCTGAAATGTCCCTGCCCAAATACAGTGTGAATCTTTGGAGGATCATTCCCTATGTATTTTGAAGGGCCAGCTTTCAAATGGCATTGACTTATTATTTTAATATCCTGTAGCAGACTAGAAATGGAAATAAGAAAAAAGATTACAATTATAATAGCAAGAATTAAAGATTAACTCCAGCTTTCTTTATAGAATACCCCCAAACAATTATACAAGAAAATGCAGAGTAAATGCACAAAATATTACAAGTAATGGAATTAGGTAATTTAATTTATTAGGCAAATATGATACAAATTGAGATAACATATACAAAGACTATAATATGTGGAAGATTGAGCATCATACTGACCATAGCAGTCACAGATCTCAGAACTCATCTGAGGAACTGCTGGGAGCCCTCCTGCACCTTTGGTGAGCTCACCTCTTGCAGTTTGTACTCTCAATTTGTGTCCTGACTGATTCATTCAGGCAGCCATGACAATAATATAGCTCCTTTAAATTATAGCAAATTCTACTACATAAAGAATGAATACAAAAAACATCTGGTCTTAGGTGGGAATGCATCTTGTAAACTAACACTTGTCAGTACTATGCTTGTTATTTAAAGGCCTTCTTGAGAACAGTCAATCCTGTAGAATAAACATGTGCCTTTAGAGCAAGTCACTATGACTAACAAATTCAAGAGAGTTCAAAAATAACTTTTATATGATCTATAGAAAATTATATTGCTTCATTAAAATATAAATTCAAATCTCCCCTTATTCTAAAGAAATTTAACATTAGTCATGTGGTCTTATATAGGTATATTTTCCATAATTCTGATACAAAGTGATTTGTAGATACCTAGAATTTGCAATGCAAAATATGCTTGGTGATGCCAAACTTTAGTCCCCCAAATTATTTTTAACTTAAAGACACTAAAATAAAAATATTTTAGGGTAATTTATCATTTCATAGGTATTAGAGTAATTATTAAATGAATAAAATTTAGGCTAACTTATTACTTCATTTCTATTTGGATGCAAGTTCAAGGTTTAAGAAATTAATGAACTTGTGAATGCAAAGAAGTCATGGATTAATGGAATCTTTGTATGGGGAGAAATCTTAGAATTCTAATAATCCTCTTTCACATTAGATATAAGCTGGAGTATGCTGAAAATTCTAATAGCTACATTAAGGAATATATGGGTGAAAATACCAATATCAAATATAACATTAACTAAATCCTATATCAATTTGCTATATAAATGCTATTTTTAAATATATAAAGCTTTATATTATAGCTTTTCCCACATAAAAACGCAGCGTATTCTGGCTTTTCTTTCCATTTTATGAAGCACTCCAGGTTATATTTTTACCTTCCTGTCTTACAGAAATAGAAAAAGGTAAGGTGATGTGGAAAAACACGAGGATAAATAGACTATTTTTTAATTAAACAATAAAACAAATATTTATGTGCCTTTCATGTTTGCTGCTTTCCTAGGAGCATTTGTTTTGCAACAAAGCACAGATGATGTTCAGTGTAGAAAATCACTGATGTTCCTATAGCAAAATGAAATGCATTCAAATGTATTAAATGTATTCAACATTTAATATGTATGATAAATATGCAAAGTCACATTACAGATCAAAATATGATATGCATGCTGTTGTCCCAACTCAACGGGCCTAGTTTATCTTGATGCTTCTTAAAATTGAGTCACATAATGGAATTATATTTTTCAGTATGTACCACAATTTACAGCATAATAATCTCTACAGAACTAAAAAGAACAAACCAAGAATTGTAGCAGAAATAACATGAAGGGCCTGTGTTTTAGGATTTCCTTCTTGTTCATAATGTACACAGAATTCTTATAGATGCAGTTTTGCATACAAAACGTGCCAAAAAATGTATACACATTTTATGAGAGGACAAAACTGTATTAAAATTGTAATACTCAATATATGCCAATAACAAATATGAATGGGGGGGCATTTTGTGAAGAGACGAAGACAGAGCCGTTGCGGCCCCCTTGTCGACCTCGAGCAGTACTCAGCTTCTTCACATAGAATCTGGGAGTAGGAGACTCAGAATCGAATCTCTTCTCCCTCCCCCCTCCTGTGAGATGTTTTTGATGTTCAGCTACATTTTTTCGCTTTGTGAAGAACCTTATCATCAAACAATGGCTAGCAATGTTACCAACAAGACAGACCCTCACTCCATGATCTCCCGTGTGTTCATAGGGAATCTCAACACTCTTGTGAAAAAGTCTGATGTGGAAGCAATTTTCTCCAAATATGGCAAAATTGTGGGCTGCTCTGTTCACAAGGGCTTTGCCTTTGTTCAGTGTGTTAATGAGAGAAATGCCCGGGCTGCTGCAGCAGGAGAGGATGGCAGAATGATTGCTGGCCAAGTTTCAGATATTAATCTGGCTGCAGAGCCGAAAGTAAGTGGAGGAAAAGCAGGTGTGAAATGATCTGTTTGGAGATGTGCGGGTCGGTACCAGAACACCCTTCTCCGTCCCCTCCACTCAGCTCCTCTTTGACTTGGACTATGCCTTTCAACGGGATTATTCTGACAGGATGTACAGTCACCCAGCCAGTGCTCCTCCTCCTCCTCCTCCTCCTATTGCTCGGGCTGTGGAGCCCTCAAAACGCCAGCGTGAATCGGGAAACACTTCACCAAGGGGGAAAAGTGGCTTCAGTTCTAAGAGTGGACAGCGAGGTTCTTCTTCCAAGTCTGGAAAGCTGAGAGGAGATGACCTTCAGGCCATTAAGAAGGAGTTGACCTAGATAAAACAAAAAGTGGATTCTTTACTGGAAAACCTGGAAAAAATTGAAAAGGAGCAGAGCAAACAAGCTGCAGTAGAGCTGAAGAATGGTAAGTCAGAAGAGGGCAGAGCAGCAGCTCCTGAAGAAAGATGAGACTAATGTGGAGATGGAGTCTGAGGGGTGCTGATGACTCTGCTGAGGAGGGGACCTCCTGGATGATGACGATAGTGAAGATCGGGAGGAAGACCAGCTGGAGCTGATCAAGGATGAGGAAAAAGAGCCTGAGGCAGGAGAGGATGATAGAGACAGCGCCAAGGACTCTAAAGCACAGAGTGGGGTTTAGAAATCTTATCCTATTATTTCTTTACCTGGGCACTTGTGTAGATCAAAATTCTCACCAGATCCTCTCCCCCTATTATCTTCACCACATGCTCACTGTTGTCCCCAGCCTTGTCCTTCCCATGTTCATTAATTCAGATTGCCCTGAGCCTAGTCCCATTTTCACTTCCTTTGATGCTTCTAGTAGTTTTGTTAAGTCTTCCCCTGTAATGTTTTGCTTTTAATTTTGATACCTCTTTATGACTTAACAATAAAAAGGATGTATGGTTTTTATCATCTGTCTCCAAAATAATCTCTTGTCATGCAGGGAGTACAGTTTTTTCCATTCATACATGAGTTCAGTAGCTGCTTCCCTAACTGCAAAGGCAATCTCATTTAGTTCAAGTAGCACCTAAGAGCAGCTTTGAGTTAGAAGTATGTGTTATACCCCATGTAAGAGTGCTAATGTGGGGCAATTCAACACAAATGTAACAATGTATTTTTGTGAATGAGAGTTGGCATGTCAAATGCATCCTCTAGAAAAATAATTAGTGTAATAGTCTTAAGATTTGTTTTCTAAAGTTGATACTGT
>CAUYPK010001554.1:0-71642 GCA_963574355.1 Loris lydekkerianus
ATTGGATACTTTTTCTTTCCTGAGATACTTTGCTAAGAAGAATATGTTCCAGCTCCATCCATGTAAACATGAAGGAGGTAAAGTCTCCATCTTTCTTTAAGGCTGCATAATATTCCATGGTATACATGTACCACAATTTGCTAGTCCATTCGTGGGTCGATGGGCACTTGGGCATCTTCCATGACTTAGCAATTATGAAGTGGGCTGCAATAAGCATTCTGGTACAGATGTCTTTGTTATATTGTGACTTTTGGTCTTCTGGGTAGAAACCTAGTAAAGGAATTATAGGATCGAATGGCAGGTCTATTTTTAGGTGTCTAAGTATTCTCCAGACATCCTTCCAGAAGGAACGTATTAGAGGGCATTTCCACCAGCAGTGTAGAAGTGTGCCCTTTCCTCCACATCCACGCCAACATTTCTGGTTTGGGGATTTTGTTATGTGGACTACTCTTACTGGGGTTAGGTGATATCTCAAAGTAGTTTTGATTTGCATTTCTCTGATGATTAAGGATGATGAGCATTTTTTTCATGTGTTTGTAGAGTTTGCGTCTGTCTTCTTTAGAGAAGTTTCTCTTTAAGTCCCTTGCCCACCCTGAAATAAGGTCACGTGTTCTTTTCTTGCTAATAAATTTGAGTTCTCTGTGGATTCTGGTTATTAGACCTTTATTGGAGGTATAACCTGCAAATATTTTCTCCCATTCTGAGGGGTGTCTGCTTGCTTTACTGACCATGTTCTTGACTGTGCAGAAGCTTTTTAGTTTGATCAGGTCCCAGTAGTGTATTTTTGATACTGCTTCAATTGCCTGGGGAGTCTTCCTCATAAAATATTCACCCAGGCCAATTCCTTCAAGAGTTTCCCCACTTTCTTCAAGTATTTTTATAGTTTTATGTCTTAAGTTTAAATCTTTTATCCAGTGAGAGTCTATCTTAGTTAATGGTGTGTTCTTTTCTTATTAATAAGTTTGAGTTCTCTGTGGATTCTGGTTATCAAACCTTTGTCAGAAGCATAACCTGCAAATATCCTCTTCCATTCTGAGGGCTGGCTGCTTGCTTTACTTACTGTGTTCTTGGCTGTGCAGAAGCTTTTTAGTTTGATCAGATCCCAGTAATGTACTTTTGGTGTTGCTTCAATTGCTCGGGGATGTCTTCCTCATAAAGTATTTGCCCAGGCAAATTTCTTCAAATTTAGTCATCAGAGAAATGCAAATCAAAACCATTTTGAGATATCATCCAACTCACATATGACTGGCTCACATAACAAAATCCCACAACTACAGATGTTGGTGTGAATGTGGAGAAAAGGGAACACTTCTGCACTGCTGGTGGGAATGCAAGCTAACACCTCCCTTTTGGAAAGAAATATGGAGAATATTTAGGGATCTAAAAGTAGACCTGCCATTTGATCCTGCAATTCCTTTACTAGGTGTATATCCAAAAGACCAAAAATCACTTTATAACAAAGGTATTTGCAGCACATTGTTCATTGTAGCTCAATTAGTAATAGCCAAGTCATGGAAGAAGCCCAAGTGCCCATCAACCCATGAATGGATGAATAAATTGTGGTATATGTATACCATGAAATATTATGCAGCCTTAAAAAGATGGAAACATTACCTCTATCATGTTTAAAAGATGGAGTTGGAACATATCCTTCTTAGTAAAGTATCTCAAGAATGGAAGAAAAAATATCCCATGTACTCAGTATTCAGTACTATGATGAAACTCAGTACAATCACTCACACTTTCATATGAAGAATAAATCACAACTATGGCCCAGGATGAAGGAGGGATGAAGGGGTTGGGAAGGGAGAGGGGAGGTCAGATATAGGGAGGGTAAAAGGTGGGATCACATGTGCATAATGCAAGGGTACATGTCAGATCAATAACTAAGTAAATGAGATGAGGTATATATTAACCAGTAAACATTTCTAATTCTATATGAAATTAGCACATTGTACCCCATAAATGCATTAAGGTATACATGATCTACATGTTTACGATTTAATAAAAAAATAATTTAGAAGGTAGATGTTAACAAATGGAAAAACATACCATGCTCATGGCTGGGAAGACTCAACATTGTCAAAATGTCTATACTACCCAAAACAATATATAATTTTAATGCAATTACTATTAAAGCTTCATTGTCATATTTTAAAGATCTTGAAAAAATCATACTTCATTTTATATGGAATCAGAAAAAAACTCAAATAGCCAAAACATTACTCAGAAATAAAAACAAAGCAGGAGGAATTACGCTACCAGACTTCAGATGGTACTATAATCGATAGTGATCAAAACAGCATGGTACTGGCATAAAAACAGAAAAGTAGATGTCTGGAACAGAATAGAGAACCAAGACATGAATCCAGCTGCTTATCGTTATTTGATCTTTGACAAGCCAATTAAAAATATTCAGTGGGGAAAAGATTCCCTATTTAACAAATGGTGCTGGGTGAACTGGCTGGTGATCTGTAAAAGACTGAAACTGGACCACACCTTTCACCACTAACTAAGATAGACTCTCCCTGGATAAAATATTTAAACTTAAGACATGAAACTATAAAAATACTTGAAGAAACTGTAGGGAAAACTCTTGAAGGAATTGGCCTGGGTGAATATTTTATGAGGAGAACTCCCCAGGCAATTGAAACAGTATCAAAAATACATTACTGGGACCTGATCAAACTAAAAAGCTTCTGCACAGCCAAGAACATTGTACGTAAAGGAAGCAGACAGCCCTCAGAATGGGAGAAAATATTTGCAGGTTATACTTCCAATAAAGGTTTAATAACCAGAATCCACAGAGATTATTAGCAAGAAAAGAACAAGTGATCCCATCTCAGGGTGGGCAAAGGACTTGAAGAGAAACTTCTCTAAAGAAGACAGATGCATGATCTACAAACACATGAAAAAAAGTTCATCATCCTTAATCATCAGAAAAATGCAAATCAAAACTACTTTGAGATATCACTAACTCTAGTAAAAGTAGCCCACATAACAAAATCCCAAAACTAGAGATGTCGGTGTGAATGTGGAGAAAAGGGCACACTTCTATACTGCTGGTGGGAATGCACACTAATACGTTCCTTTTGGAAGGATGTTTGGAGAACACTTAGAGACCTAAAAATAGACCTGCCATTCGATCCTATAATTCTTTACTAGGTATATACCCAGAAAACTAAAAATTACAATATAACAAAGCCATTTGTACCAGAATGTTTATTGTAGCCCAATTCGTAATTGCTAAGTCATGGAAGAAGCCCATGTGCCTGTCGACTCACGAATGGACTAGCGAATTTTGGTACATGTATACCATGGAATATTATGCAGCCTTAAAGAAAGATGGAGACTTTACCTCTTTCATGTTTACATGGATGGAGTTGGAACATATTCTTCTTAACAGAGTATCTCAAGAATGGAAGAAAAAGTATCCAATGTATTCAGCCCTACTATGAAGCTAATTTATAGCTTTCATATGAAGGCTATAACCCAACTATAGCACAAGAATATGGGGAAAGGACCAAGGGAGGGGAAAGGAGGTGGGAGGTTAGGGTGGAGGGAGGGTAATGGATGGGGCCACACGTATGGTGCATATTAGAATGGGTATAGGCGAAACCTAGAAACCTAGTAAAATACAAATGTCTACGTACAATAACTAAGAAAATGCCATGAAGGCTATGTTGAACAGTTTGATGAGAATATTTCAGATTGTATATGAAACCAGCACATTGTACACCTTGATTACACTAATGTACGCAACTATGATTTAACAATAAAAAATAATAATTTAGATTATGACATTGAAATATGATTGCAATTTTAAAGATGACACATCATTATGCATAAAATAAAGCCTGAAAAAAAGGAAAAAAAGGCCAGGAGCGGAGGATGATGCCTGCAATCCTAGCACTCTGGGAAGCCAAGTTGAGTGTATTGCCAGGAGTTTAAGACCAGCCTGAGCAAGAGTGAGATCCCATCTCTAAAAATAATAATAACACTAATAATCTGTTGTGGTGGGCACCTGTGGTCCTAGCCACTTGGGAGTCTGAGGCAAGAGAATCTCTAGAGTTTTGAGCCCAAGGGTATAAGGTTGCCATGAACTATGACATCACTGTGCTCTACTAAGGGTGACATAGTGAGACTCTGTCTCAAAAAAAAAAAAAAAAAAGAAAGAAAGAAAGAAAGAAAAAAGAAAATGTATTAATGCATTACTTCTCACCTTCCCATTTTCTCCCTTCCACCTTCTAATCCCAATATTATTGGATACATTACTGTTTGCAAAGATTGACATTTCTAGTTAAATACCAAGTTTTAATTCCTATTTTAGGTTTATCAAGCTTTCAAAGTACCTACTAATTTTCTGATCTAAAAGAGTAGGAAGTAAAACCTTTATTAATTCATCCACCTGTCCTCCACATTTCTAATTACTATAAATATCATATTTTACATCAAAAAGATTTATAGTATATACATTCTTTTTAGTTAAACAGCATCAAATTCTTTGTGCTTCATTTATATTTTGTTTTTAAAATAGAAAATAACATTCAAAATATTATCATTATATACATGTATATCATATTCATAGAACAATGAAATTGGGCATTTGAAGCCATGTAGAAGAAAATGCATTCTACAGCCTATAGCTTCTTAAAGTTATCTACAGAAATGGTACATGTTTCAGGGGTTACATTATGCTTTTTTTTCCTAGCTTTCCTATTTTGTATTATGCTCAATTGTCATTGTTTATTGTAGCTGACATCATTCTTTGTGTTAAATTACTTTTAATTTTGCTGGAGTTACATCCTTATGAATACACTTACAAAATGCACTTACTTTGTTCTCACATTTGACATGGTATAGAATTCCAGGTTTAAAGTAATTTCTTCACCCTCAGAATTTGAGGATCTTTTTCAATTTTTTTCTGTATCCAATGTTGTTGCAACAGTGAATAACTGCGTGCTTAATGTTTTCCTTGTGAATAACTTCCTGTTGCCCCCTGGAAGCTTCTAGAGTTTTCTCTTCATCTCTGAGGTTATGGAATTTCAGTGTGTGTATGTGTGGACAATTCTTTTTTAATCTCTCTTTACACCTTTACAACATTTTACCTCTCATACAATAACTCTGTCCAAACATTTCCCTTGAAATTTATTTTTTATGTTTTATTATTATTATTATTATTATTTCTTCCCTGCATTAGTTCTGCTCTTCTCAGTTAGGATTCCCATACTAAGGGTAATGGACTATGTGAATATTTTCCTCCCTATCACTAAATTACTGTCACAAATTATCTATCTTCTACCACTGTATATAAAACTTATATAATTACCAAACCATTTTATTTCCCACTAGAACACAGTAAAACATAATTTGCCAGCACCCCTTTCATATTTAGCTATATGGCTTGTTCTGAACAATGGGAAGTTAAAAGGAGTTATGAGAGTCCTTTGAGTACAAGTTGGTGTAAGTATGTAATGGTCTATCCCATGTTCTCTCTTTTTTGTCATCTGAAAGCTGATCCATGTAAATGCCAGTGCAACTTGGGCGCCAAAAGATGGTGAAGCAAAGATAAGATAATGTTGGGTTTCTATGTCACTTGTCACAAAGAACATTCCAGAAGGGCTGACTTTTGATGAGGGGATGGATTTTAGGCAAAGTTGCTTTATTTTCAATTATTTTGGTAAGTACTCCTTACATTTTTAATCTGGATTCTGGATATATTAATAATTTTTTTTTCAGTTAAATAACTTAGATGTCAACTCTAAAGAGTTAATTTTTTTAAATGATTTTGGCAACTATCATGCTGATTTCTAAGATGTTTTTCTATTTTCTTTGTTGTTTGCTATTTTCCATCAGACACTGTTCTTACTTTTTATGTATATCTCCTAGATCTATCAAATTAATATTTTGTTACTTGAATTATTTTCTTGTTTTATGCAGTATTGGTTGTTCTATTTGTTCATCCTGGTCTGTTCCTCTCATCTAGATCCTTCTCTGTTATTTTTATTTTTATTTATTTATTTTTTTTTTTTTTGAGGCAGAGCCTCAAGCTGTCACCCTGGGTAGAGTGCTGTGGCATCACAGTTCACAGCAATCTACAACTCCTGGGCTTAAGTGATTCTCTTGCCTCAGCTTCCAGAGTAGCTGGGACTACAGGCGCCGACCACAATGCCTGCCTATTTTTTGGTTGCAGCTGTCATTGTTGTTTGGCAGGCCCTGGCTGGATTAGAATCTGCCCATCGATCCATGAATGGATTAATAAATTGTGGTATATGTACACCATGGAATATTATGCAGCTTTAAAGAAAGCCTTTACCTCTTTCATGTTTATATGGATGGAGCTGGAACATACTCTTCTTAGTAAAGTATCTCAGGAATGGAAGAGAAAATATCCAATGTACCCAGCCCTACTGTGAAACTAATTTATGGCTTTCACATGAAAGCTATAACCCAATTATAACCTAAGAATATGGGGAAGGGAGAGAGGGAGGAGAGGGGAGAGGATGGGTGAAGGGAGGGTAATTGCTGGGATCACACCTACAGTGCATCTTACAAGGGTACATGTGAAACTTACAAAATGTAGAATATAAATGTCTTAACACAATAACTAAGAAAATGCCAGGAAGGCTATGTTAACCAGTATGATGAAAATATGTCAAATGATATATAAAACCAGTGTATGGTGTCCCATGATTGCATTAATGTACACAGCCATGATTTAATAATAAATAAATAATAATAAAAATAAAAATAAAAATTAATAATTTAATGGAACAATGTTAAAGGTGACATAATAGCTTGAGAGTGCCACCAAAAGGATACCAATGATTTGCCATGCCTTTGAGTTGTATGGGATACTAAAATACCCCATGATCTCATTGCAGGGCTCAGTTTCTGAATTTTTAACCTAGGTGAGATAGGAAGTGTAAACACTAATTCAGCAGATGGCACTCAAGTTCTTAGGTCCAGACTGTAACCCAATCTAAAGGTGTTGGTTTCACACCTCAGTATAAAAATAGCACTTAAATGCCTGTAAAAACTCTTTATTATAATACAAGTATATTTGAGGTGGGGTGGTAGAATGCGATGAAGAAACTTATAATGATTCACAGTATAGTCTGACATGGTTGAATCTCTAAATAATCCCAAGTAGAATATTCCAGACCACTTTCCAGAATAACCCCTCATTGGTCTTTCTGTAAAGCCATATCATTATTTGAGAAACTACAATTGTCTGTAGATCAGAGTTTTTAAAAATATTCTCTCTTTCAGAGTCACATGTAGTTTTCTTTCTGCTGAGATATTTGACAAACGCCCACTGAGACTGAACCATGTAAAATGTTGAGGGGTGCTTCATGGAAGGGAAGTATATTTTTTCTTTTTATACACTTGTTTTGGTGTAGATAGTGATCTGGAAGAAAATGCCCACAATGCTTCATTTTAACCCATCAATCCTATAATACTAACTCAATTCCCTCATCCAATATGCACAAACAATAGGAAAACACTGTGGAGGAAATCAGAATTAAGGCTATTTGTAAAATACATGTTTTATGTTGCCAAATAATATATATTTATTTCCTTTGGCTTTCATAAATTGCATGGAGTTTTAAATTATTTGGTCAGAGTCGCACAGAATTTAAAGATTTTTCCTTCATATGCCTCTAATGAAAATTGCTACTATACACAATTTGCCAGTAGATTGTGTTCTAAAAATGCTCTACTATCTCTGGACTTTTGAAGTATGAAAGCTTTAAAAAAAAGTACACTTTCTTTCTGTACCTTAATCCAATTTTGCTAATTGCTAATGGAAACATATCAAGAACAACAGTTGAAAGTCGCATTAGTATTCTAATAAAATATCAAATAATGTTTAAAATTTTAGTCATCTAAATGTTTTGACTATACAACACTTGATAAATTTAACAGACTGGAAGACTTGGTCAAGATGACATTTGAAGAGTAAGAAAAATGCTGTATCATTCTCACTCAAGGAAGGCATTAAACTTGCAGGGTTCCTCAAACTGTGGCCCGTGGGCCACATGAGGCGGTGTGATTGTATTTGTTCCCATTTGGTTTTTTTCCTTCAAAATGATATGTGCAGTGTGCATAGGAATTTATTCATAGTTTTCTTTTTAAACTATAGTCTGGCCCTCTAATGGTCTGAGGGACAATGAACTGGCCCCATGTTTAAAAAGTTTGAGGACCCCTGGAAGGGATATATATATATAGCTCAGATAGCCCTCCAAAAACTGTGATCCTTCCTTACCAAGGAAATGCACATTTTCAGCATTCAGAAATTGCTGCAAGAATTCCACAAGAAATTGGTGCATAATTCAAGGACATTCTCTACTTTAAAAAACTCCTTTGCCACATAATATCTATGTGTCACTGGGTGTGTGGCTTATCTTTACTGTGCCTCAGTTTCCTTAGCTGTTAAGTGGAAACGTTAATAGAATTTATAGTGAAACATGAGAATTAAGCAAGTTAATATCTGTGAACTTTTTCAAGCATTGCCTATTACCTGTACATAGTAATTGTTACATTAAATAGTTAAATAAAATGAATTGAAGAAGTGTTTATATTATAGCTCCTTTTTTAGTGTCATAACGCAGGAGCATATTCAATGTCTCAACAACAACCCTGCTTTGTTGCGGCAAGGAAAAGCTCTAAAATACTATGAGCTTCCAACAACAAACACATATTTTTAGCTCATATTATACATAGACTGGTTTCAGATAGTGGTTCTGATACTTACCAGTGATGTGATTGTGGTCAAGTGACTTAAATTTCTGTATATCAGGTTTCTCATCTGTATAATAGTAATAATAATAGTACAAATTGTAACAGAGGGTGGTTGTGAAGAAAACATTTGTTAGCATATGCAACATGCTTAATAAAATAACTGGGACATTGTAAGCACAATATATTTTTAACTCCTTGATTAAAATTCTATTCTCATCTTAAATATAAGGAAACTAAATCTCAAAATAATGAGGTAATGTAACAAAGGCCACATAGCTATCAAATGATAAATCACAGACTCTCACTAAGATTGATTTGAATTAAATCAACTTCCTTTTATTTTGTTTTACATTAATTCTGTGGAAATTCTACTTGCTAAAAATGCCTACCATAATAATATTGAAAAATATGATCAAGAATTTGTAAAGAAATAACTTTTTCCCTAGTTTGTTATATTTCAATGAGACTTAAAACTTGCCACATTTATATGCACAGAGATAGAATATGAGACTGCAAAAAATAATAACGCCGTCAACATAAATGTGATTTATCTCTTTTCCATTTGTTTTAATCTCAGAGAGTAGATTTGGGGACAGAAGGGAAGGAAACCAACATTTATCAAGTACTAATTAACCTTCAGTGCTTTTCTGCATGTCCTATACTTCACTTATTTTCTGGAACAGAAACCATGTAAAATAGGTTGCAATATCTATAAACTTTATTTCTTAAGGCTGGGTTCAGTGGCTCATGCCACTTTGGGAGGCCAAGGTGGGAGCATCAATTAAGGCCAGGAATTCAAGACTAGCCTGAGCAACATAGCCAGACTCTATCTTTATAGAAATTAAAAAAAAAAAAAAAAAAAAAAAAAGTGCTGGGCATGGAGGTGCATGTTTGTGTTTTCACCTCCCAAAAAGCCTGAGGCAGGAGGATCTCTCTATCCTTAAAGTTTGAGCTTGCAATGAACTATGATTGTGCCATTGTTCTGCAGCCTGGGTGACAAAGCAATACTCTATCTCTTAAAGAAAATGAAAAAGTACGCTGGTACTTGCTGATGTTCTCTCACTAATTTCATTTTTTACAACAACGTAAAGTGAAAAATGCCTTTCTTGACAAAACTGTAGAAAAGAGGCTCTACACTAGTCACATCCCTCATCTCTCCTGGAAACAGTAATGTGTGATATATCTATCATCTGTGTCCTTCAACATTAATGGAAGATTCATAAATGCAAGAATATTATCTATCTTTTTCACTGCTTAATTCCCAGTGTCTAGAGCAGTGCTTGGATGAATGAATTAATCTGTGAATGCAAAGCGGAATGAATGAGACTATGAGATTTTTAAGGAACTTACCTAAGCACTCACAGCTGGTATATTGTACAACTGGAATTTCCAGTACAGATTTGAGTCCAAACCCTGTGGACATCCAATTGTGCCAACTGTTTCCAACAGTTTAACATCACTGTGGCTGCAGAGACAGCACTATGTAGTATTAGGTTAAACTATATGGAATGATTTTCTGAGTTGAACAGCATTTCATCTATAAAATGAAGGGGTTTTTTTGTTTGTTTTTAAAGCCATTCGGTTAATAGGAAGGAGATTTTTGTGCAGAAGTCAGAAAGTTCCAGGGTCCACATGTCAAGGAAGAGCACAGGTTATTCTAGAAAATGACATAAGGCCAACATGTTTGGAAATTAGCAAGTGACAAGGAGAGGATTTGAAATAAGATTGGAGAAGTAAGCAAGGTGTAGAGTGTATATAGTCCTATAGGACATGTAAAAGAATTCAAATGTTATTCCAAATGTAGTAGAAAGTTACTAGAGATCTACTTAGAAGGAGAGCAGAATCTGATTTAAGTTTTCAAAAGGTCACTCTAGCTACTGTGGGGAGCATGGACTAGAAATGGGGGAAGAAAATCAATACAATAGATGCACACCTACTCATATGCTTTCACACCTGCCAGCAGCCTTTGGTATAATGTGTAGAATGGGGAAGTGAGTATTTTGTGCAGGTCCAGGCATACAGTGATAGTGTTTACAACTAGAAGATGATAGGTCCCCAAATCTTTGAATAGCAGATGTTCTTGTCTCCCCCATGACTGCCAAGCTGCCTATCCTCTGAAATAGCATAAATGGTCTCACACAGAATGGGACCGGATTCCACAGACAGCAACTGTGATATGAGTGGAACATGAAACTACACGTAATTTCACATGCAAAGCAGTTAGTGTATCACAACATATATATTGCCTATTGTTAAGATGTGTTTTATCCTATACAGTAACCAGTTGCTAACTATGGTTTTCATTTTTGTTCATAACCATGTGATTCTTTTGTTTAACATGGCCTTTTCATTTTATTTTTAAGATGAAATTTAAGCACTTAAAGTTCCTAATGATCTTGTTCTTACCTCTCTCTCTATGCTCAATTTTATTAGCAATTTCCTCTCTTTTCTCTCTCTCTCTCTCCTGAAGCAGTAGTGAATATATTTATAACATTCTCTGATACAGACCTCTTCTAAGTTCTTCCACCTTAGAACAAACATTTTCCCATTTTACTTGATCCATACATCAGAGGGAAGTATTTCAGATTCATACCATTAACCTGTTCCTCATTACACCATCACCAGAAGTCTTTAGTATCTATTGACAGCACCTGCCTTAATCAACCATTCTCTCCGATGCTTGCCAAATGGAAATTCTCTTGTTTCCAACATTCCTTCAAAATTTCATTGGGCAGCACCTGTGGCTCAAAGGGGTAGGGCGCCAGCCCCATATACCAGAGGTGGTGGGTTCAAACCCAGCCCCTGCCAAAAAAAAAAAAAAAAAAAATTCACTGGTAGCATCAGCCCCATATACCGGAGGTGGTAGGTCCAAACCTGGCCTCAGCCAAAAAACTTCAAAAAAAAAAAAAAAAAAAAAAAATCAGATTATGGGCAGTGCCTGTGGCTCAAAGAAGTAGGGCACCAGCCCCATATGCCGGACATGGTGGATTCAAACCCAGCCCCAGCCAAAAAACTGCAAAAAAAAAAAAATTCATTAGCATTTTATTGTAAGAAAGAATTTTATCTCTATATTCACTTATCTATTCATTTCTAACAGAACAAATTTATTCCATCACAATTCTATCAATTAATTCATTTATTAAATTAGTATAAAATCATGGGTTATTACCTAACTCAATAGGGTTGAAATTTCACATAGATTTCTATAAATATTTTGTACAATTTTGTAATGAATATTTTGTAAATGAAGGTATATTTGTCAACAATTTCTCATTTTCTCTGTGTATGGTGACCTTTGGGACAACTTGTCTTGTTAACATTGTTTATTTTGATGCCCAAATCATCCCACTCAAATTAACTTTGCTGTACTGTTCACACATGCCCAACATCCATTGAACATCCTTAATTGTCAGGCACAATACGATATGCATGGCTCATATTGTATTTTCATTGCAGTCTCCCTGGAATAAGTTATTTCCCCCAAGGAGTTCTGGTTCCTTGTAGTAGGGACAACATTTAGAAATCACCATCCTGGCACTCACTGCTCTGATGGCACTCACAGAAGTGTCATTGCTTCTGGGCTCTTCCAATGGGCAAATCTTTGAAATATATGTAAATGAATGCATATGCGACTATAACTATTAAATCATAAGGGCATACTGAAACCTCCAGCTTCCTTCCAGTTCCCCAGGTTTCCTTCCATTCTTTTTTTCTTTCTTTGTCTGTTATACCTTGTTTTGCTTTGAGAGCAGCCTCTGTATCATTCTCAATATATTTATTTGCTCAGCATAGTCAACCTCTAGTTATACAATTCATCTCTTCTGTCTTTGCCAACACCCTCCCATCATTCATATAGCTGGTCACCAAGTTTTCCAGATGCCTCATCTATGTAGCTCTCCAATCCTCCCACCCTGACCTGCATCCATGGTCACCATCAATCCTGCCAGTCTGCACCTCCATTCAGTTCTCCATCCTTCTCTTTCTCACTAGGTTCCACATGTTTTCCCTTACAGAGGAAAGAGAAAAGAAAAAAAATATCCATAAGTAAATTTTCCCATTGATGATTATCTCACAAAAGATTAAATATAATCCACACTGTGCTTTCTCAGAATACCAACAGAAAAATGATCAAAGAGAAAAAAATATAATTCTCAGTTTGACTTTTGGGTCACACTATCTAATTTGAGTAATTCTAAAGAAATAATTTTATAGTTGTGCCTAAGAGTTTATCTCTTTGCTTTTCTAGCTCCAGCAGAGGAAAATACTAAATTAAATAAAGTATACAATTCAAGACATCTGTCATCTGTAACACCTGGTATTAGAGTAAAAGAATTCTAAGGCAAATTCTAATTATATAAATGCCTCTAAGCATCTTTTTATAGAATAGTCATATAAAATTTTATGATTTTTAAAAATTAAATTACCTGTGTCCATATGTATTATTTTCAAAGAATAGCCCTTATATAGAGAAGGAAGATTTAATGTCTATATTCAACAAAAGAGGACATTGAGACAATGGGATCAAATGGTTTCCTAAATTTTCAAAAATATCTATTTCAATTTTCACTATTTCATGCTGCTTGATTTAACATGAAACATATACCTAGATATTATTTTTATTTTTTCTCAAATATACAATATTGTGATGATATGAGGATAGAATGTTTTTATTCATAAATAAGAGACAATCCTATGAGAGAAGAGTTAATCATTTGGGACACACATTACCGCAGACAATGGGAAGTCTGTTTCTAGTAAGTGTGAAAGTGCTGAGATTTTACTGCACTTGCACTGAAAAATTGACTTGCAACAATTTCATGAGTGCACATACACAAAGATTCTATGTCAGAAACACAAGACTTTATTACTCATAGTAATGACAATAGCCAGAGTGTCAGCTTTTATACCAATTTTTTTTTAGCCCTGTTCTTAAAGGGAAAAACGCAAAGGGACATATAATGCTCTTTCAAGATGCTTGTTGCTTTGCAGGATAGAAACTTCAAGCTTAAGGACTCAAATATTTTCATACTAGCCTGTAAGCTTGCCTAAACTTTGTCGGAGAGGTAAGCATTATCTTTCTTTACCACATTGAATGGTAAACAAATCAGCTTTTTGTTCCCAAGTGAGATGTTATTCCAAACCTGTTCAAAACACAAGCAGTCAACATCTGTGCCTACAAGAATTATAGAGATCCAAGAGATATGCAGCAGGTTGATTTCAGACTTGGTTTAGGAAGTCAGTAATTCATCGTGGACTAGGGTATTCAGTACTTTTGTCCTCTGTTCTCTTAAACCTGCTGGCCAAGTTTTTACTCATGATTGCAAGATGTGTACAGCAGGTTTGTGCCGTATATGTATATGTATAATGTTTTATACATATTTTAATTGGCATATGGCTTCATCTACTGATAAAGAGGGATGGCAGGAAAGCCACACTAAAAGATTTCCCTGTACATCAGCACTGATCTCACACTGATTACCAAGGAGTATGAGACCAGTTATAATCTCCCCTCTCTCTTTCCTTTTCTGAGCCATTGAGTCAACAATGAAACAAATTGAGGTTCTGCAGAAAAGTAGGCAGGAAAAGTAACCAACTGAAACTTGCAGGATCATGGAGATTCTAGAAACATTCCTACTTCCCCACTCCATACATTTTAAACATTTCTTTCGCAACATGGCAGTTGATTTTTCTCTTTCACATAGAATGAGAAAATTTGAACAACTGGAAAACTTTCACATTTTTGGAAAACCATACCTGAGAACTAGGTGATGCCTACAGTTTTATCCTGAGATTGGAGAGTTTGAGACTTTTACTAAATTTATAAGGCTTTAATTCACACTTCCCTCCTTTTACCCTGAGGATGAGAGAGAAAGTATAGCAACATCGCTATCCCTTTAAGGAATCTTTCTCAAGCTTCTTTTCTAAAATGTTTCTTTTTATTTGTGTCTTTAAAAAATATGAGTAGGACTGCTCTTCCTCATATTCCCTTGCGACCTTATCATTATCTTCTTCATCAAGAAGCCATCTCTTGAATTACCAGAGAGCCAATTAGTATGATTCGGAGAGCAATTTATATTTGAATGGCCTCTGAAAATGTGTTTTATGGAAGTAAAGTAGAAAATATCCATTTGATTAATTTAATTACTAAAGGTGAAAATTGCAAAAAAAAAAAAAAAAAAAAAGTGAGTACTTCCCCTTGAGTAGATTGGCTCTTCTTTTTCCCTCAGTTAAACGTTTATATCTAAGAGCTCTCAAACACACACCCTGCTGTGATATAATGGGATCTTATGAAACTGGTTTACTAAGTATTTCTAGAAACCTAAGGAAAATTCTTTAATCTTAACCAGTACAGCCTCAACAGTGTATGATAAAGGCCTTTTTGAGTATTTGAAATGATGTTTTCTTCTGTCTCCTTTCTTTAAGAGAAATAATGACATAAAGTGTTCTTCCCACTTTAAAAATTTAGATTAGAATAATGTCATTTTTAGTATCTAAACAGAGGACACTTAGTCTTTGATCTCACACATTGGTTCAAATGTTGTTTCTTTAGCTGTTTTTTGTTAGATGTTATTGTACTTTCTACCAAAAATATCAGAAAATAAATTGTGTCCTACTTTACAAATTCACCTATCTACTTTATGGAAGGAAGAAAACTAGAATCCTAACACAGGGCTTTCCCCCTAGAATAAATTGTGTGGGAGTACATCATCTGGCAATTATTATGAAGTAAGGTTCAGGAAGCTCCACTTAGCCTCCATTGCTGTGTGACATTGACAAAGTTACTTAACTTCTCTGGGGTTTTTGTTTTTCCATCTGTGAAGTGCAGGCACGAAATTGACTGATCTCTAATCAATCTCCACACTGATTGATTTCCCCCTGAACTGATTCATCTTAGGATCTGTGGGATTTTTATAAAATGTGTAGGGCCATAGTTGGGATGTCTAATTCTTGAAGAGTTTTGTTTTATACATATTTTAATGGTTTAGTTCCATGATTTTTATCCTGGTATTTCCCTTCCCATTTGTAAAAAGCAAAAATTGAGATTCACAGCTCATCATCCTGATACCCAAGGTATTTACTACTATCATGTTCAAACTATTGCTCTTATGAAAATAACAAGCTGAATTTAATAGGAGTAAAAGAGAATAAATTTCTCCAGGCTCAATAATGTCTTTGTCTATTGAATTAGTTCTCTAGGAGACCAATAAAACCTTTAATAGAATAATAATTTAAATTCCAGGTAGTATGTGCCACTAGCCATTATAAATTCTCTTTGGGTTGTGGTGGAGCATTAATAAAAATAAGCAAAAATAAGCAAAAGTATGATTTTCTATAAGTAGGATATTTTAGAGTGATACATTTCTAAAATACCTAATAATTCTTTTCTAATTAAAACATTGATTTAGTAAGCTCACCAGGTATGTGAAACCATCACATAATCCCCCTCCACATCTGTTTACTTAGTGTCTGCCCTGTCAAATGAAGCTGGTGAGACTTTCTGCCAAAAAACCTTGCAAGTAGTAGTTCTTGGATATATTCTTTATGTGGTTTGACATGTGGGTACTTAACAGAAGAGTCATATCCCACCTCATCACTGTAGTGGAGGAGATGCATCTTGTGGGCTTGAAAGGAAAAAATGTTCCTATTGGAGTAAAGTCAGAGGCAAGTTTTTGTAAAAGAATATAGATGATGGTCAAAATTGCATGGATGCATTAGAGTACTAACTTTCCCCATTGACTGATTTCTTTGAGAAATCCAGTTGACAGAGTGGAGATGGTAAGAATTGTGGCTAGGATATAAATGACAGCAAAACATAGCATTATAATAAAGAAGACAATTTACTTCCAACCATCTTAACATGAAGACCTCAATGAAATCTAACTCCACTGCCAGGAACCTCACTTAGAAATATTTTGCAGCCCTTCTTAGAAGATTACAAAGAAAACATGCCATTCTGCAGAGGTCGGTGGTAGGATAGTCAAAAGCTCAGAATTTCCTCAGTTTGGGGTGGTAGGAGCTAATGATATGGACATTTAATTTAATTTAATTTTACCTTTAGAGATGCCAAGGAATCCAGGGATGCTAATGTTTCCCAAGGAAATTATTACTTCCTTGAAATAGGGGACGGCCAAATTTTCAGTGGTGCCACCATCATCGGCTCTTTAGTGTAAGTGGTACTACTTCAATGAAAATGACCCTGGCTTCAGTCATACTGCCCAAATAGGCATTGTGATACATGCTATTGTATGCTATTTCTCACCAACTTCTAAATACCAAGAAGGTGGACCTTGAGAAAGTGAAGCTTCCTTGACAACAGATATGAAGAGTAGACTTAGATCTTATCCTGAGATACTGAAAGAGAGGTCTTCAAAGTAGTAGAAGAAATATCAAACTCTTCAACATGGAAGCTGCTGAGTGTTCATTGGAGACTCAGATAAGATTAAACAAATATATACATTTTTCTGCACTTAAAGAAAAGTGAGTCTTAAAAAGTTAAAGAATAGGAAGTTAAAAAAAAAATTAAGGTGACATTGTGCTCACACCTGTAATCCCAGAAGTTTAAGAGACCAGCCTGAAGCAGGAGGATTGCTTGAGGTTAAGAGTTTGGGACCAGCCTAGGCAACACAGTGAGACCCTGTCTCTGCAAAAATAAAAATATAAAAGTTAGCTGGTCATGATGGCACAGGCCTATAATCTCAGCTACTTAAAAGCTAAGTCAGTAGGATAACTTGAACCTAGCAGTTTGAGGTTGCAAGGAGCTATGATCACATCATTCTACACCAAGGAAGCCCATGAGACTCTGTTTTCAAACTAAACTGCACTGAAATGAAATGAAATGAAATGAAATGAAATGAAATGAAATGAAATGAAATGAAATGAAATAATAAAATTTAAAATATTAAGAAATTAATTCATGGGATCAATTTTCTCAAATATACATTTCCCTTTGGTATAAGAATTAATGTTTTTTTTCTCCTATGATTTTTGGTTATATTCACGGAATTGACATTGCCCCCCCATGAATAAATCCTAGTGGCCTTGTGCACGTATTAATCAAAATAGTTGCTCTGGGAGTGTTTGGGCTTTCTTGTGTCTGTTTCATGGATTCCACATTCTCTCTTATCCATTCTCCATATTGATGCAAGGTAGGTCATTTAAGATCACAAAATTTTCTGCTTGACTAAAACTGCCTAATACAAATAGTGCCATGTTGCCTTGAGTGTAATGTCTAAGATCCTTAGATGGGCATAAAAAAGCCTTTCACAATCAATTCTTCTACTTCTCTAAATATATAACTCTGTCCAGGACCACATATTTACCCATCAGTCCAACCAACTTCTATTCACCTTCTGCATCCAAGATATTGATATTCTTAGGAAGCATCCTATATATATATTTTTTTAATTGACTACATTGTCTACCTACATTGCATTTTTTTTCTCTCTCTCTTTGGAAAACTTCTGTTTTCCCCTCAAAACTTAAATGATTTCTTCTGAAAAACTTTCCTTGACATACTAAATTAATCACTCTTATTTTTCTCACATCCTCAATATCTAGAGCCACATTGGAACATGATAATGTCTTAAATATCATTTTATTTGTACATTTCATGATCTTTAATCATCAAATGTGCCTGAAATTCTTTAGGAAGAATATGGAATATGCAAGTGTATCCAGAACTGTGTCTGTTTACTGGTAAGTGGCAGAAAACTGGCTGCAAAGGTTTAAAATCATTAAAGCTTTATAGCCTGACCCAAATCTAGATAAGATGTGGTTATACCAGCATTGGTATGCAATGCCACAAAGTGAAATGAAATTTCATATGAAAGTTTTTTTATGCTAACTTGTAGATTTTATCCTGAAAACAACTCAATGACAGAAGACTGGATGCTGGAGTTCACTGCACACAACTTGCAAGCAGAAAAATAAAACAGAGAAGTGACAAAACAGGTCCCTCTCCACGCTCATTTAGAGCCCTTTAAAGAACTTTCTCACAGCAAAGTCCAAAATTAAACCTACATTTCAGTGGCTTCCGTTCTGAAATATACATTGAGAGATACAGATAGAGATATACTGTAGGTTAGGTTACATTTCTTCTCCAAATAAAACTAAATTGAATTCTGTTACTAAGAAGTGACATGGATAAATACATCCTGCAGGAATGTTGTTTAAACTCTGAAATTCTACTCTAATTAAATCTCTAGAAATATGCATTCTTTACAACAGAGTTTTGGAAACATTGGGCTAGATAATCTCTTTTAGAAATATGTTCCCACAATAACCACACAACACAGGTTACTAATTACCCAAGAAGCAAATTTCAGACCCCCACACACTTAATATTTTGTTAGATCAAAAATTGCCGTCTTCAGATATTTTTATGTGTTCTTTTTGATTTTATGCGTTGATTAAGCATTTTCTATAAGGATAATAATGAAGTCTAGAAGTACCTGGAATAAAGCACGGGTCAGCTGTCTCCTCCAGCCAGATGACGAATTTGGGCTCCTCTCACCATCTTATTGTGTAGACATGGTGCATCTGTTGTCTGCTATGATATCCACTAGGAAAAAAGTTATGTGCTGTATTTCAGCTGCTACATAGAGCCAGGCTTTTCAAACAATGCAGATAAAAACCACCAATCATTTCGTCCCACGACTGAAACTAACAGTCTTTGAAATACTACAATTCTCTATCAACTGATGACAAAGCTGCCTGCTTCAGAAGGGAAGGAACATCTGCAGCATAAAGACTCTGCGTTAAAACATGGGCTGCATATTGTGCAAATATATGACTCAGGAGCCAGACAGTCTCAAGGTTCAAATTCTGGCTCAGGCATGGACAAGCAGGAAAATCTCTGGTAAAGGACTTTACCACAGTGAGCATGAATTCTGTCTCTGAAAGGAGCATTAGAAAATTTTATGGAGTAATTTTGAAGTTCAAAAAAATAGGCAAATAACTTAGCTTAGTTCCTGAAATAAAAGACATATTTTTTCTTATTTTTTTTCTAGAAATCTATATACCTAAATTCAACAATATGAATATATTTCTTACTTTAAGAAATCTATATACCTAAATTCAACAATATGAATATATTTCTTACTTTCTTACTTGGTATCAATAAGCTTTATTTCCTTTTTAAAATACTAAAGGAATTGAATCAATTTCATTTCATAAAGGAGAAGAAACACCATTTACCCAATCTAATTGACTTACTATAGGCTATAATTTCCAATATGATCTGATTCCTGTACAAAGAGTTAAATTCATTCAGTATCCCTTTTCCTCTCATCCATTATGTTCCAGCCATGTATTACTTTTCTTTCTCTTTCTGGGTAGGTATCAAATGTTTTCAATCGTAGATGTCTCTATATTTGCTGTCTCTGTCTCTATGTCTTTTCCCCCTCACCTTTTTCCTTCTTTCTCAGTTCCTTTTACTTCTTCTTCTTCTTCTTGTCACCTGGGATGTCCTATCCCCAAAATTCTACATGGAATATCTTACACCAAATATTATCACATTACAGAGAAATTTCCAACCACCCTAATGAATAAAGCTGTAGCTCATTACATTATGTTTTCTATTTAGCATAATAGCACTTATAACTATCTAGAATTAAGATATGTATTTATTTTATTCACATATTTGTGTTTGTCTCTGCTCAGAAATAGGCATGCAGCAAGAGGGTATGGGAATTGTTAGTCGTACTCAGTACTGTGTTCCTGGTACGTGGAATAATACTTTTCACGTGGAAAGTGCTCAATATAGGAATAGCTAAATTAGTGCTAAGTAGGTCTATCAAGTACTTCTTTTCCCTTCTTGCATTCTTTTTTCTTCTGTATCCTCTTATCTGCTGTGGAGTGTTGCCTCACCCTACTTGTAAGCTAACACCTTATCCTGCTGAAGTTTCATGGACATTAGCAGAAGATTTGAGATTTCTGGGTCAGAGACAAAAGACTCCATTACTCAAGACACAGTAAGCAGTGTGAACACTTTGCTTGCATTCTCACAGAGCAACATGAAAAGGGCCAAATGACACTGCACGTGAAGCAGGATGCATTGCAGGAGACAACTTCTCAAAATGTAGGAAACTCACCTTCTATTGTGACTAGTAAACATGTTTGCCTTTTGCTCCAGGGGGATAAGTTGTTAGCCTACAAGTCCTTTTAACTTGTACACTTCAGCCCAGTGGCTATTTTGTGCTTCGAGGTTCAACCTTATATAAGACTCTTGTATTTGTTCTGAATGTTCCTAGCCTCCATGGAACTCACTGTTTGATAATAGTGACTAAGGAAACTTAGATTATCCACCTCCAAAATAAGTATTCCCTGTCCACCCCTCACACCCCCTCAAGCGGAGCACAGCCTCCCCAAGTAGTTTAGGTGGCTGACACTGTTTCTCGGGCTGATCTCCTATGTGTAACAGATGGGATGTGGTCACGTAATACTCTACAGTGAGAATGTCCAACTGGTTATCTTCTGATGCATTTCAAAATATTAAACCCAGCAGGAGAAATTAAAGCATCTTTGCACTGAAAAAAAGCTCCTCATGTGAATAAGTTATTGGTATTTGTAATAATCAGAATGTTCTGAATCAGCATGGCCCAATACATTGGAGCTAGAAATGTGCCTCCCATAGTTTGCAAGGCCAGCAGGCACAATTTACATCTTAGGATCAGATTTGCAGAGGGGAGATTTAGTTCAGTAAAAACTAAGACATCAATACTTGAGCTGTAAACTTATCAAAATTGTTCAGTCAGGCCTTTTGCATAATTTATAATGAATGTATGGGCTGATATGTGGTGAAACAATTTTCTCGCTTAATTTCTGCAAAGACAGGCACAACCATTGGTATTCAAGAGAAATAGAGACATTATATATTTTTATCTATGCAGAGATTCATAGAGCCCTGGAGTAGAATGGTGCATTCTGACTGATATGATGTCAGTGTTTCTATAATTGCATCTTTCTAAGTCTTTGTGATTATAGAATATTTAGATGGCATTTATGATATTTGTATCTATTGCCTATAATGCTGTCCATGTTACTACACAGAGAAGACCATATAAATTTATCTATTCAACCCTAAATTACACCATGCATTCAAAGAGACATGTGTTGCTTGATGTCTGACATTTACATTGCCATTTTCATTTAATATATTCTCAAGTGATGGTGACATACTGTATTCCCTAAAGAAAAATATTGCAATGTCAGTGCCTCCATTAACAGTAATCACAATGGAGTTTCTCTTGGATTACTGATTTGTAAACTTACTGGAAGAAAAAAGTACTTCCCTTAACCTATAGATTTAAAAATGAATTCTCAGAGAGGTTATCTAACAACAGCAGTAATAACATTAATAAGAATATGATATCAGTAACATTTTAAAAGATTTTTATTGAGCATTAATCATGTGCTGATATTATGCTAAGCATTTTATCTAAGGTATATGTTTTAGACTTCATAAGAAAAACATTTGAGGTGGCTATTATTTCTAATTTTCAGGTAAAAATTTTCAGTTAAAGCAGAGATTACAAAGGTTAAGTAGCTTATCTCAGTTTGGTAATGAGCTGAGCTAGGACATGAACTCATGTTTGCCTGAGACTTCTCTGATGTGTCTCCAAATGGACATTCGGAGCTAGAAATGTGCCTCCCATAGTTTGCAAGGCCAGCAAGGCCATCGTGTTTGTTTTGAACAAAACCTCCTTGCTATGTTTATGCCCACCCACGACTGGACATTTAGCCTCAACCTCTAACCTCTATTCTCATTTGTTCTTAAGAACAGAAAAAACAGGGGCAGCACCTGTGACTCAAAGGAGTAGGGTGCCAGCCCCATATGCTGGAGGTGGCGGGTTCAAACCCAGCCCCGGTCAAAAACTGCAAAAAACATAAAAAACCTCCTTCTTTGTATAAACTAACTGGAGACTGACGCATGCCTGTACCATCCTGCAGGTCTATCAAGTTAAGCTTCACTTACCTTTTGAAATGCATACCAAATTAAACTGGGTGACAAACAACAAATTCTGACTTCATCTACTGATGTAATGTCATGAATAAAGTTTTAAACTTACTCGTGTTTCAATAAAATCCTGGAGAAACAGTTATCAGTGATTGAGATTGATTTTTTCATCCCATAGGCAAAAATTTATAATCTCCAATCCATAGAAAGTAAATGTCCACTATGTATATTCATATATGGGATAATTACCTTCCTTTTTGCAATGATGCAAGCAAGAGTTCTATTTTTTTTCTTGACTATGATATTAACTGTTTACAGCAATACTGAATGGGTGTGGTACATTTTATAGGTTGGAAACAGGCAATCGAGACTTTCAAATTTATTTTTTTAATTTTATTTTCCTTGCTGATGGTGTTTGGGACAAACTATTTGAAAATGAGAGAAAAGAACATCTTCTGAGGGATTTTGGAGCTATTTACTTATATAATTGTCTTGCAAAAACACAGAGCCGCGCTTATATGTCCTTCATTGTAAGAGATAACTGGAGGTTCAATAAACAATCAGACTATGAGAATTACATGACTAATAAAGAATTCCAGTGTATAGACAGGGAAGTAGGTGATGAATGCTAGTTCTCATCAGTATGATGTTAACATATTTAAACATGTGTTCCCTACAGTTAGCAGGCACAAAATGATTTTTCTCTGAAACCAAAAATGAAAACAAAAAAGTGGTTGTAAGTCTCCATACTGGTATATTGCAAAAAAATGGCCTGATACTATGTATTTTAGCATGCACTTTTTACTCAGATAAATCTGTTCAGTTGATTGAAAGTTTCTATTTCAATCATTTGTTGTTGTATTTACAGTAGACGTTTAACCATGGTATTTGGAGTGGTGCCCAAGATTCTTAACTATCTTCTTTCTAAAGAGAAATGTTACTCCTGGATGACTATGTAATTAGGAAGACAAAGTGAATACAAAGTTCTAGTACAATACTGACACGTCCTCCTCAGCTTCTAGAAGTGAATGAAATCTCAGCAATTTTGAGAACCCACCTCTTCCTGGGTGATAATTATAATAAACCTGTCTTTGTAAACCTGCAGTTCAGACTTTTGGATTTTAAGTGAACTCTGAGTGTCATTGATTCATTTCTTCCATTACTAGGAATCTAAATCACATTCTTTTCTTTTGGGGTTATTACTTTATAAAAATTTATACCATAAAGAAAGATAAAATAAAAATAAATTATCCCTGTCAACAATCTTATGTATCTGGAACATGAACCATTTGAGATCTGTACTTTATTTGTATATTTTGTAAAACAGGAATCATACTCTTTAGATTTTTACTTTTTGATTCAGCTATACATTGAAAGCATCTTTTTGTGTCAATGGGTAGGGTTTACTTCATTTTTAAAAATGCTACATCTAATTTCTGATGTGAACATACTAAAATTTATTCTATCATTCTCTTATCATAGGATGTTTGAGATGCTTCTAATACTTTACTTTCAGAGGCACTCACAGATAATTCTACAATAAACTTCCATCTACACACTAGCATTCAGATATCTATAGAATGCATTTCTAGAAAAACCATGCTTATTTAAATTGTTTGTGCAGTGTATTTGTCATTTGACATATGCTAACAGGTTGACTGCCAATTTTGTCACCAACACCTAACAAAAATGCCCAATGTCATCAATTCTTTGAAAAGTTTTCAGTAATCCGTTAACCATCGAATCATAGGGTCTTAGTTTCCAATCCCATGATTATAGTATGTGATTAAGTATGTGCTCCCTTATTGAATATATCATCCTTCACATAGTATGTGATATTAAGTATGTACTTCCTTATTGAATGTATCATCCTTTGTTTTCATTTACATCCTTGCTTGTATTTTATTGATTTAATTAATGTTCAGGATGTTTGTAGATCCCTTCCTTTACCTGAAATCCATTTTTATTTACAGTTGGAGGTATGAACCTAATTTTAATGTTTTGTTTTTTTTTTATTTTAACATATGGTCTGTGATCCTGTTCTCTGTGTTAAATAATAGATTACTTTGTATTGATTTGGAGAATTACCTTTCTTATAAAATTTTTCACATATACATGGGTCTGTTTCTGGATTCTTCATGTGTTCTTAGCTATAAAATTTTTTTTTGTGCCAGACCTGTAGAGTTGTATTTACTATAGTTTAGTGTATATTTTCATACCTGTTTGAATAATAACTATGCCTTGATTTTTTTCTCCCAAAGACATTATTGGTGCTTTTGCTCATATTAACTCTTTCAGAGAGCTTTTAAACTAATTTAACTAGTTCCAAAATGATTTGAGGAGATTATTCAGTCATATTTGATTTTTTTTTTTTCTGAAATAAGTTCTGGAAACTCAAAGGCAGTAAATACACATATAGATAAGAATTCTGCCAACCAGTATGAGAAAGTGGAACTAACAGGGTCTTCCCTTTAATACAATGTGTTGCAAAATGAGGAAATTTCAAATTGGGATTTGGATTTGGATAACAGGTAAAAACAATGATTTGTACAAAGGATGGTTGCTGGCTGAGGCGTCTTCAAATAAAACTGTGATAAACAGATAACTACTTATTTTGTCCACCCTTCTTACTCTGCTTCTTTTTTTTAATGTCTGAATTGATGTGTTTCAATAGTGGAGCAACTTTAGAGTAAGAAGGATACTTTAAAGGGAAAGAATGATAGGAAAATTTGTGACTATAGTTTTAAATTTTATATTTTCACTACTTGTACTCATGCATTCTAGTAGAGGAGCTGCTGTCATAGTTAAGCAAATCTAGACCTAAAACATTCTTTTCTTTTATACTCTATATTTTCTTGGTGCCCACAAGCTCTTATCAAGAAGTGTATTAGCTTATTTTCTGTTTTTATTTTTAATTTCCCTTTATTCTTATATATTTCTCAGATTCAAATTACATATTGATTTTAAGAAGTGTGAGGAGATATGGCTGCATTTTGTAATTAAATTATTTTTGTAATTTATGGGGCCTAAACATCTACTGTAAATACAACAATATGGGAAAAAGATGTCATTGTATCTGAAAACGGGTACTGTATTTGAGCCCTCCTTAAATCTTGACAAAGATTTTCTGAACCTTGACTGACCTTTCCCAATCATGTTCCTCCAAAGCCACAGGGCAATTCTACTGAATTCGCTAACTTGTTTAGGAGCCTGACAAAAATTTCTCCAGGCACTGAAATCATGATTTAAACATACGGCTGTCAGACTAACTTAGGACAGTTCAATCGGAGAAGTAGCTAGTTTTCCTAGAGGTATCAAATCTCTCAAGGTCAATAGAAAAGTAACAATAATATTTTAACATGACTCACAGACCTACTAGTGAAGGATAAGAATAGAACATCAGTGCAGTAAAGTTACTTTTCAAACACTGTTTCCAAGTTGTGGCTTGATTGCATTCTGCTTTGACAGTTTAGAAGAACAGCAAACACTCTTTTGATGATCAAATCGTTTATATAAAGAATTGTAAAACAAAGCAAAATGTTTGATTTTCAATGGACTCATCATTGACATCAGTGTTTAATTTGTGTTTGACATGGTTTGTGTGGAGTGAAAGTGCTTGCTAAAATATTCCCACTCAAATAGATAAAATACAAAACATGGTTTAAAAATCTTCCACAACACTGGGGGCGGCTCCTGTGGCTCAAAGGAGTAGGGCACCGGTCCCATATGCCGGAGGTGGTGGGTTGAAACCCAGCTGAGTTTACCCTGACTCTTTGTCTAGTAAAAGTTGGTTTCAATTTCAGAATTTGCTAAATTCAAATTAAATGGCTTTTCTGTCAACATTCCCTTCTGGATTTTTGTGAATTGCTTCCTACTTTAATAATATTTACTCAAATTGTCAGTAAACATGTCAGACATAATAAAAGTTAAGTAAAATCCCTTATTCTCTTATTTATTTATTATTTTATTTATTTTATATCCTATTTTTTTATTAAATCATAGCTGTGTACATTAATGCAATCATGGGGCACCATACACTGGTTTTATAGACCATATGACATATTTTCATCACACTGGTTAACAACCTTCCTGGCATTTTCTTAGTTATTGTGTTAAGACATTTATAATCTACATTTAATAAGTTTCACATGTACCCTTGTAAGATGCACCGTAGGCATCCTATTTTAAATATTAAATCATCCTACTTTTAAAAAACTGAATTTGCATTTTATTGTTTATAGAATAGTTGAGGTGGATTTAGATGGAGAGAGATCTTTCACCTACTATTGTGGGCTCATGGCTGAGTTTTATGGTATTCAACCTTAAGCATTTTAGGTCTTATGTTCTATCCCCGCTGAGTTGGCTGTCTCTGAAATAGTTACTGCCCTTAAATAGGCTGATATTCCCTTGCTTTACACAACAACTATATGGTGGAAAAAAAATCCACAAGTGGCCAATCTGGCATTTGATAAATTTTGCCTAAGTGCGTAAGTTCAATGACAAAGTGTTGACTGAATTGATAGCCAGAAAAATGTAATTTCAGAATTTGAAAAGTTAAGAGATATTGAAAGTTGAAAATTTTTTAATGTGTTAACTACTTTACAGGTGTTAATCTCGTGAATATTTTGTGTAAAATGAAATTACTAATCACCTATCAGAAATAAGAAAACTGAAATTCAGAGAAGTTAACTGGTCAAACTTAACTTGTGTAAATAATTTACAGAAAAGAAAGAAACGTCAGCCTTCAAACTTATTTCTTAAATACTACATTAGACTGAACTCCTAAACTAAACATTTAAATATTAAAATTCATAAGAACTACATTTCATTCTTGCAAATATTTGTGATAAAAAAATGGTGTCATCAGACTCTTATGATAAGTCTAATTCTGGGCTATGTATAAGGTATTTATTTTCATTGTTTTAAATCATGAATTTTTGGAAGCCATAAAAATCTTTGTTTGGGTTCAAATTTAAGCTCTGACTTGTAAGTCATATGTCTCTAGGAAAATCCATTATTCTTTCATTTAATTGATCTGCACAATAAATACAGGAAAGTCTGTTATATTTGTGAACCTAGACCTCTATTTGTAAATAGCACTATTATAAGAATGTAATTACAAAGATTATTTGGGAAAAAAATACAAATACAGTATCTGATACATTATAGCTACTAAATAAGAGTAAACTCACGTATGAGTAGAGGATCTGTTATTTGGGAGTTCATTCTTTCAGCCCATCAAATAAAATTTAAGAATGGACTACTGTATGTTGAAATTCTAACAATAAATGTTATTAGTAGCAATCAGTAAGCCTACACAATTGCTTCAAAATCTCGTTTTACTTCTTTCAAGGGCAATTATATGCTGTCATTTATAAGTAGTTAAAGTAAAAAACAAGTTAATCCATTTGCCATCTTGATTCTTTTTTAAGTTGACCTTGGGCTACATGATTTCTGATGTTGCATATTTCACTTATCCAAAGCAATGCTTTCTGGGTCAAATCCCAAGTTCTCTTGGGGGACAATCTACATTTATATTTGCATGAGTTTATCATTGCTTCATAAATAACTTTATCCAATAGTAATAATTATTCATCTTTAAAACTCTTGAATTTGCCTCTTCCAAAGCTCACACACACACACACACACACAGAGTTTACAAAATTTTATGCTAATAAACAAAATTGGAAGTGGGTTAGGTTAAGAGAATTTTTGCATAGTTATAGATTATAGCAAAAAATATAATTAATTTTATTTTATACATTTATTACAAGGGCTTTAGTTGGAAATATTTATGTGCAACTATGTGCATCCATATCCACAAATTTGTTTTTACTTTATTTCACAAAATGCAATATTTATAAACATCAAGAATTGGTAGCTATTGAACAGATGGGGTATTAGTGTCTTAATTCTTGATCCTTGTTCCAGTAAATCCTTGTGTTTTATATCCTTTCCACAAATCCTGTGACCATTCAGCACATGATGAATGAATTTTTAAATGCAATTTTAATGTTGGTGTCATTTTTTATGTTTTATGATTTCAAACAAATATGTAGATGCAGTTGTACAACAGGATAATGAGACCACACTAGCTCTTTAAATGTTATAAACAAGGCCTGTCCTAAGAAGGCCAGCATATTCTGCATAAGCTAAATGAAGTTTCTTGTTACCAACATGCCTTTTGCTTTTTATTATTTCTAGTAAGTATAATCTCTCCAAATTGATTCTCTAACTCAGATCTGTTTTTTCTTTCTGCATGCTAGACACAATAAACGTTACTGATTGAGTATCTAATCATTCCGCTCATCTTAACAAAGAAAAACAGAAGTAAATATTACATTCTTATGGTTTAAAAGTTTATACTCAGACTATATGCATAATATATATGTAAATATACATAGGCACTTTAAATTTACCAAAGGAAGCATATTTGCATTCTGAATGCCTTAATATAGTTAAAAAATAGAGAATCCATGTTTTCTCAATCAAGCCACAAAAGATATAGCATTGTTCTGACAGCATTTTAATAAGTTATGTTTATTTTCGTCCCTCTACCATGACTTATATTACCATCTTCAGGTTACCAGTTGAATGTACGATGTCAAAAAATTCTTCCTCAAAGTTTTAAACATTTAAATGTTTTATTTGAATTTTTTAAATAAATAATTTCTTCTGCCTGTCAGTGTATTATCATTTTCCCTAACTCTGAGTAAGTCTGCATTCCCTTGCTTGGATGGATGGATTTGACATCTGTGAAAAAAAAAAAAAAACAGTCTTTGAAAGAAAATGGGTGAATCTGGGTTACACATGAATTGCTGATAAACTGAAAACTGCCAACAAAGGGAAATTGGATAGTGCCCTATTTACATAACCATTAAATAAACTCTGGGTCCCACATGTATATTTTATTCCTAATGAGCATTTGTGGGGTCTTTTTTAAATCTTTTTTTTTTTTTTTTTTTATTGAGAGAGTCTCATTAGAGTGCAGTGACGTCACAGCTCACAGCTACCTCCAGCTCCTGGGCTTAAGCGATTCTCTTGCCTCAGCTTCCCAATTAGCTGGGACTATAGGCGCCCGCCACAATGCCCGGCTATTTTTTGGTTGTAGTTGTCATTGTTGTTTGGCAGGCCTGAGCTGGGTTCAAACCCACTAGCTCCATTGTATGTGGCTGGCACGCTAGCGACTGAGCTACAGGCGCCGAGCCCATTTTTAAATCTTATGAAAAAATAGTTGTCAGTGTATTTTGGGGGGAGTCTATGTTTCGTTATTGTCACTGTGGTTGGAGCACTTCCTGTGATTGACCAACTCTATCTTGAATCATGATCTCTTCAAATCTTTCTGGTTTAAGGTAGCTCAAAATACTTTATGTTGAAGTAAAATGTAATGAGATTCATTCTTGTTTTCTCAAAACACTTTAAATATATGAACAAGCCTGGGATTAAGGTGACATGAGAGATAGCTTGTTCCAGTACCTTGTTTGACAACTGGTAATTTCATGTTTCAGTGATATCTTATGCAAAATGTATATAACATCATCAATATTATGAGTTATTTGAATATTCTATCGGTAATGCACTGAAATGCCGATGAAAGAATACATTTTGGGGCACAGAGGTTCTGGCAGACTGAGGCTTGAACTTGGGAGTTCAAGACCAGTCTAAGAAAGAGCAAGACATCATCTCTACTAAAACTAGAAAAAGTAGCCAGGCATTGTTGCTGGTACCTGTAACCCCAGCTACTCAGGAGCCTGAGGCAGGAGGATCACTTGAGCCCAGGCATTTGAGGTTGCTGTGAGATAGGCTGACTTCATACTAGCCTGGACAGTGGAATGACACTATGTCAAAAAAAAAAAAAAAAAAAAAAAGGAAGGAATAAATTTATGGAGAGAAAAAAGGGAGAGAAAAGATTGTCTGTAATCCTAGCTACTTGGGAGGCTAAAGCAAGAGGATTGTTTGTGCCCAAGAGTTTGAGACTGCTTTGAGTTATGACATATGACACCACAGCAATCTACCAAAGGTGACTAAAAAAAAAAGAAGAAAGAAATTGCAATTCATTAGATACCTATTAATTGTCATGTGAGAGGCCTGTTTGATTCACATTTACTTTTCCATGTAATGCCATGGCAGACATAAGGGGAATCATTATCTTATTTGAAAACTGAAGAAAATCACTTTCACAACACAGCAATAACCATGCAGCAATTAAGTGCCAGTGACTTTAGGTAACTATTCGTGCTTAATCCTTTACTGTGTGGTGCTAACTTGGGTTCTACTTCTGCTAAGAAAAATGGAGAAAATTACATAACTTATGTGACTAGCAAAGTGGTTGGAATAAACTACTTCTAAGTTCTATTAGAATTTCAAACATTTATGACTCAAATATAAAGAAATTTTATTTTCATTTTGTTTTTATTATACTTACTTATCACATCTCTTAGTATGCTGAGATGTCAAATTCCCAGGCTTTGCAGCCTGGGAAAAAACAATTTGTCTGATTGACTCAGACAGCAAAAGTGTCTAGATTAAGGTAAAAATTGCTGTATTGGTTAAATTAAATTTCTTTTCCCCAACTGAGCTATTATGTCAATATTAGTTATAAAAGAAGGGGTATTCCTCTTGATACACTAGTACAGTCAATTAAAAAGGGAGTAGGTATAGACAGAGAAATTAGAGAAGAGAGACAAAAATTAATGAGTATAATAAAATATTCCATATAAATATTTATTTGTATATATGTATATATAAATATAGTTGAACTATGTTCAGCTGCAACTTGTACATTTATTATTGCAGATTGGTAAACATGTACTACAGTATAATATTAAAATATACTTTCGGTATAAATATCTGAGCCATGCAAATATATTTTAAAATAACAATTTATTCTAGGTTTCAATTGAAGCTTTTTTGAAATGTTGTCATTTTTATCTATTTCATTTTCTTCACCTGAAATCATTTTGTAAATGATAAAAAAAATCCATGCTGAATTAATTAGAACACTTCTGCTAATTTTTCTTTTCCTCGTTTGGTTCACATTTAGTCAGAGAAAGTAAAAACATTTTTTCTGTTGAATAGAACCAGCACTACTTTGTCAATTAGGTCAGGGCTTCCTGCCATTTAAAATTGACAGGAAAAGCAAAATGTACCAGACTGAAGCACTAGAGATAGAGCTATTTGGCCTCCCAGGTTCCTTGGTCCTAGGTTTGACCTCAAATCTCTTCTGCCAAAGACCAGTAACTATTAGGAAGGTCTTGGCCACTGACCTCAGAAAACAGAAGAAAAATAGCAGTAACTTCTAAAATACTAAAGCAGTTACAGTTCAATGCAGTAGATCATTAAAAAAAATCTTTTCATGAATAAATAATAAAAAAATATACAGAGATAGGTTTTATGTGACTGCTATAAAGATGGTCAAGCATGGGCATAAAATGAAAAAGATTTTAAAATGACTTCACAATCTCATAGTAAGGAAGTAGATCAATGCAGAGTGTGCGTAAGAGAATAAGCTTTGAAGTGAGAAAATTGGAGTTGGGGCACTCACTATCTGTGTGAACTTAGGCAAGTTTTTTGATCTGATTAGTCCATAATTTATTGAATAATTTGTAAAACAGGGATATTGAGACTCTCTTACAAAGACTTGTTTTGAGACTTAAATTGAATTACTTATACAAATATGGTAGCACGTTATTTAAAACTTAAGTCAATACTTAAGAATATTAAACACCTTGGTTGTTACTACATTAAGAATTTACCACAATAAGTGCACACATACTTTGAAGGGATTTATTTTGGATAAAAGAAAAATGAGAATATCAACATTATTTAAAAGATTAAATATAACAGGACAATATGAAGTAAGTTATTTCCTTGTCCTGAATTTCTTATATTTTATTCTCTGGTAATATGTGCATATGCTAATGAGATCATCTTAAATGGGAAATAATAAACACATTGGTATTTTAGAGTATTGATTTCTGTTTTTGGTGTAGTAAATTTATTAATATTTTAAACACTCACAATTGATTTATTTTTCACCACAATTTACTTACAAAACTAGAGACATCCTGCTCTGCCTCTGTATGAAATCCAAGGTTATATCTAAAGAGATTCACCTAATAAAATCTAACTGTGCCTACTGATTTTTAAAGATAGTATCACAGCACAGACATGCCTATTTCCATACAAATGTACACACTATAATTCTAAAATTATTTATAAATATTTGTTTCTAAATGTATGAAAATCCTTTGCAATTGTATTCTCTTGCATAGTCACGCAACATTTTAGTCCAAAGCAACATATGATTGGCATTTTTCCTCAGAGATTATTGTTTAAATGGTAAAGTTTTGACGACTCTGCTTGCACAAACTTAATCATCACAGCGATTTGATAATGTGTCATTAGATATAGGATATAAACTTATTCTCAATTTGTAGAGGAGGGTAAAAGGAGGAGATGCAATGGTTTAGCCAGGAAAAGAAAAGACTAAAAGATCACATTTTTATGACTATGGATTTTTCTTAAAACAAGATGAAACTGTGGAGTTGCATGATATATGAAAATGTAAGAAAGTATTGTTTTGTAATTATTAACCCGAGATTTTATAACATTATTAAAGCCATTTTTATTCTCAAAATCTTTCAATAAATGAATGAATGAATGAATGAATGAATATTGGGTAGTATCACACGGGGAAGCTGTAATGTTCCTTCAATAGACATCTATAAGAATTTATTGACTTTTTGTGTTCATGAACAGAGGAGGCAACTAACTCCTACCCAGAAACAGGGGTATTCTAAAATAATCCTCAGATCTCCTTCCAAATTAATTTTTAATATCATTTCCCAATGAACAATTTACTATCAAAACTCAGATGGCAACCAAGCTCAACTCTGAATGTAGTTTTCATTTTATATTCCTCGTCATTTTAATCACCTGACTTAAGTTTTAATCGTGTAAAAAAACTAGCACCTTGAAGTACAAGGTCAAGGGACACTTGCAGAACCAAAATGCTAAATGTGGCATGGACTGGGTATTTAGGGATTTGGTTTGCTTGACCAAGCTCCCCCCATCTGAAACATTTCCTCTGCTAGAAGTCCACTGGGGGAAAGTGGCCAGCGACCTAATCAAAGCTCGGACCCTATCTGCCAGAAACTTTACAAAGGGGAACTTCATCTTTTCAGCTCCTGGTGCTGTCTCTGGGCGGACGTGCTGAAGGGACAGCTCCCAGTGGTTTAAATATTTTCTGTAAGAGCTCGGGGAAGACAGCATGCATCCCCTTTTCTGCTACAAACAGCCATTCACAAAACCCGAAGAGGGAACCACAGTCGTCCCTGATTCCTTGGAAATTTTGTTAGATTGATGTTGAAACACGTCCTCCTTCTCTAGTGTAAATCGTGGGTGAAGAACTATCGGAGAGGGTAATCGAAGAGAGCAGGGGGAAAAAAATAAAAGCAGATTTTGTCTTGACTTCTGAAAATTCCTCCTTCCCCTCTCCCATTTTCCTAATCTGAGAATGATGGAGCTGGAGGCAAAGGAATAATTCCGGAAATGGACATACGACTCTCAAACCCAGAAATGATCGGGGCGATTTATTAAAGTTAAATATTCCTCATCCTGCAACCCGATACATTTCGGAGTTAAAGGCACCTGTGTTTTCTCTATGACAACAGGCACAAACAGTTGTCTCCAAAGATAAAATCCCGGTTCGGAAAGGTGTTCTACCTCTGAGCTACAGACGAAGGTGGGCTGAAAAGCGCTCACAGCCCAAGAAAGTGCGAACAGACTCCCCAAAGCCTGTCGCCAGTTCCTTCCGGCCAGAACTCTTCTGCCATACCTCGCCATTCGTGACTCTGCAAGACACAGGGACCGAGACATACGTGTGGGAGTGTGCGTGAGCGAGAGGCCAGACCGAGCGCTCCACACGTGTAACCCTGCAGTTTCAGAGCTTGCGTTCATTCATATGCATGCAGTTGTTGAATATTTGATCAAAGGTGGAACAGTTACACGGATCGGGTGTATTTTTAATGGGCACACCTTAAAATAGGGTGTTCGTAAATTGCAAGTGTGAAAAGATTCTAAGTGTCCCTACGTCTCTCGCGTTCTACGCTTCCCTCCCCCAATTCCACTACCCCCACCCCCAAAAAAGGGAAGCTTGCAGCAGATTGTAGAAGGATTTGAGCCTGCTGCTAGAGAGAAGGGGATTAGGACCAGAGCGGTGCAAGTTAAATTGTGCTGCATATAAAATATGGGCGGATTGGTCTCCAGATCCAAAAGCTGGTACCACCTTCCTTTCTAAAATAAAATCTCTCTGGCATGAAGTCACCGCCTATTTCACATCCGGTTTGCCCTGGGACGTATTACTACTGTCTTGGTAAAGAGAAATCTTTGTTGTATAGCTGCAGATTGGATATTGGGAAGCAAATTTGGGTGTGAAATCTTCAGCAAAGGAGCACGTAGAGTCCATGATGGCTCAGACCGAGTGAGTGAGCAGCAGAGCGCGGACGCCCCTGGCTCGCGCGCCGGACTCGCGACTCGCGCCGCCTCCAGCCTCTGCTCGATTCTCTCTAGCAGACTTTTCCCGGTCTTGGGCGATCCAGTGCCCAGAGGGGGCCCGAGGTAAGTGCGGCTTCGGACTGCGATGCACTGAGATGTGAACGTGGCTTTTCCTAGCTGGAGAGACGGGGATGCACGAGTGGAAAAGAGAGAGAGAGAGAGAGAGAGCAGGAAAAGAGCCTGATCCCAGACCAGGTAGAAACAACGAAGGTTTTTCTTTCAGGGTGAAACCGCAGCAGTATTAAAGGAGCGTTATTATTGTTATTGTTATTAGTATTATTATTATTAATTTTCTCTCTCCCTCTCTCTGCTCCTTTCTCGGGCATATTTGATTTTATTCTGCGGGTGGGGTGGGTGGTGACATATCGTTTTGGGGTTTTTTGTTTGTTTTTTGGAAGAGGGAGCTGGGTGAGTTGGGGAGGGGCGTTTGGCGTTGGGGGCCATAATCTAAAGTTAAAACGCTGAGACAGAAAACCTGTCTCACAGTTCCATCCTCGGGAAGGCACTCTCGTGCTGCCTGCCAAATTGCCTCTTTTCTCCTTTCCAGTGGACGCTACTCAAATGCCCTCTGGTGTAAGGGGTCTACATTTGAACATGAAAAACTAAACTTAATCTTTTCTGGAAGAGGCGTGGGAGAGTGGGGTTTGGACTGCGAGTCTGGGGGAGGGGGCAGGTGGAAAGTGGGAAGGCAGCAGCTTAGTTTCTTTTAAACTATTATGTTTGTATTTGCAAGAAACTTTCTTCCTCAACAACTGAAGTGCTGGGCTGGGCTTGTTTTTCTCTTTTTAAAATGTCAAAGAGGGGGAAAAGCTATGTGCTTTGCCTCAGGGGGATGTTTTTTACCCCTTTAGGAATTCCACCTCTTTATAAAGATCAGGGAATATTAACAGAGCTAAGGGAAGTTGTTTTCTTTTCATAACAGATGCTAAAGATTAATCAAAAGGTAAATTATCATTGTGCAATTTAGATGCAATATTTTAACATAATATTTATCCAAGATTTCTTGCTATATTCAGCACATCTGGGTCAAAAACAGTCACTAAGTTAAGGAAAAGCTATGATGAGGCTCACGGTTTTTATCTCAGTCATTCCACTCTAAACATACTGTGTTTCATTGCTTACATGTCTGTTTGTAATGGTTTTTTACTCATTTAAATGATTCCCAAGAATGTGAAAAGCATTTTGTAAATGTCTTTAGAGGCATACCACATTAAACTGTAGAATGCTTAATAAAAAATAAGCTTTAAAAGACTTGCAATCCATTAATCACACACTGTCCCTGGGAGTATAGATTCAGGGAATTATTAACAAATGTATTTCTCATCTTATGTCTGGATTTAATTATAGCATATAAAAGTAAAATGTTGCCGTATCTGCTCTGTAATCAGGGAGTGCATTGAATTTCAAAAATCAACTTTACACATAGACTACAGGTATTTTCAATTCTTTAAGCTTTCTGTACTCTGTTCTTCCAGCACCACACTACCAAGTCTAAATTCAATGATCAGATGGTGATTGATTGTACTTTACCTAAGAGGGGAAAAAAATCTCTTTATTCATGCAAAGCAAAGCACTCCAACTTCCCATCTGCTTGAGATAAAACATTTTATCTAGCAGCAACTTGGCAGAATTTGAGAGGCCTCAAAAGATATGTGCAGGCATGTTTGTGTGCACTGATGTGGTGTGGTTTGTATGTGTATGAGAGAGATCAGCATATGGCTTGACTATAAAGTGTGTGTCCTTTAGCCTCACAGAAGCATTAGGGAGAGTATTTAATAAAGTATACCAGGCACAGAATTTAAGCACGATTCGGACATTCAACAGTGTGTTTCCTATGCTTTTTTTTTTTTTTTTTAATGAAAACAATGTCTTCTAAAGTAAAGATACATCTAGAATTCAAAGATCAATTCAGTCAATAGAGCATGTTAACCCACCTCATCCCAGCCCCAAACATGTTCTTCCTGTTAGAAACGCCAGCTTAACATTTTTAATGCACAGTCAGTTGTGGGAGCTCAAATCGGAAAGGTCAAAATGTTCAGATAATAAACAACAAGGGAATTAATCAAACTATATTGTAAACATAAAATGTAGAGAAAAACAACTCACAGTTTTATGTGGAGCAATACTGCCACTTGAAAGCATTTCAGCTTGTATCTTTTACAGGAGAAAATTTAGACACCAATACATTTCTGAATGAGAAATGGAAGGGAAAGTGGAGACTGGATGGTCCAGGTTCCCATTGCTTCCAATGAGGTGTCATATTCCAGTGAGGTCATTTCCTGACTTCAAAGCATTCATCCAAACTGAAACTGCCTCAGTCAGCCCTAGTGCTTATAACCTGATGTTTCTTGCAAGAGACATTGATCTCTACTTCTTTTACTTTTCAGCTGCTAAAGCCTGCAATGAAGAAAAGTCCAGGTTTCTCTGACTGTCTTTGGGTCTGCACCCTCCTTCTGAGCTCTTTGACTGGAAGAAGGTGGGGACACTTTATTTTAAATCTGCATGAGAATTTCTGTAACTTTTCATTTATTCCATCAGGGAAAGGAAAATTGTCCTTAGATGAATTCATGACTAAGGGAATTCAAAAAACTTATCTACAACAAAATTCCAGCTAAGAATAAAGAAGAGTAGTATGGAAAAATAATCATCTTATTTGTGACTTCGTTAGAAGATACTGAAAAAACTTTCGTTAAGGAATGTAGTAATTCAACATGTAAGCCTTAAATTGAACTTTTCACTGTTGAGTTAAACTGAACAAGACATGCCATTACCTTATTCATAGAAAAAGTTATCCCAATTAATGTTTGCATATTGGGTAAGTTGATTTTCTAACAAGAAAATTTCTAGCCAATTCTAAATATCATAGAGCAACTTATAAATACAGAGTTATAGAATGTTTAAAATAATATTTTAATTTGAAAGTCATAGGCTATAAATGTACTTGCATATTATGTTTTAAAACAATTATTATAAACTAGTAGAGGTAAAATATATTAGAAAAATATTTAAGAACTTAGGTAAAATCAAACTTCTAATTAAACATAACTATGACAAGTTCTAAAAAAAATTAATAATAAACCTAACCATTATTTAAAATATTTTCTATTGATCCAGTCAAGCATGTAATCTTTTTTATAGTAGCAACTATATAAAGGACCAAATATTACAGATTTGTTTTTATCAGCTTTTACAGTTCTTATATAGCTTATTCCCGAGGCCCATACGTAGTCTTAGACATATTATTGTAACAGGAGTTTCTTCAGAATGTAATGGAAATTGAACTCTTTTGAGTTAAGGCACAGAGAATTGTCTGGAAAGACATCCTTTCAACTTAAAAAGCTTTCAATTTAAAAAGCTTTTTTTAAAATTGGAAATTAATTTGTTTTTAATTTTTGCCATTGTATGTGGTAAACATTGACCGCCAAATGAACTGGACTTGCAGTAATGTCAGATACTCTTAATCTAAGAAGTTAAATTGTCTTTTCTGCTTTTTAAAAATTGTATGAAGTGTTACCATTGTAATGACCTGTAGATGGAGTTAGTGCACAGTGTTTTATTATCTAGTGGTTCATATGGAATCAAAATCGGATTCTATAAACTGACATTCCTTTTCAAAATACATATTCAGTTTAGAAAACAGTACTTTGGCATGAATGTTTAATGCCAAATAAATAGCCTTGATTTTTTTTCCTAGGGTTCTTTTCTGGCAGTTACAATTTGACCTAGCAAGTTAAAAGTAAAGATGAGGAAGGACCTCGTTAGAATTTCTCATAAAAGAAAGATGTCCATTCCAATTGGGATAGCAGAACTGGTCTTCTTGGGAAAGATTCGGGGGAGGGAGGTCTCTTTTGACATTTTTATTACTATGCAAACAATTTGTGAAAGCACTTATTAGATAAAACCAGGGAAAAGGAATTTCCTGAATTTTATATAAACTGTAAAAACATAGGGGTTCAGGTAAAGGTACTAAACACCTCATATTCTAAGAATTGTGTTAACTATGTGATTGTACTTTGTGTTAGTGCCCTGCCTCATCTTTTCTCCCCTATTTATTTTATTGCTTTCTTCCCTGGAGGTCTTGATCAGAACCTTCTCACAACTTAGGGTTTGCTAGTTGCTAGCATTTCTTTGCCATCTTTATCAAGATGACCTTCCAATATCCTTGAAAGATGCATGCATGGCAGTTGGTTTTGTGACAATTAGTTTTTATAAATAATTACATTCAGAACACTGTTTTTGCCTTACAGCTGTCATCTGCCAATGAGACATACTGGAAGACACAGAGTTTGTTGAAAATTTGATTTAAAAAATGAGGTAGATGCTTAATTTTGCCAAAGGAGACTAAGCTCTCAATCTGCATGGCATGCATGTTGAGTGTAGAAGAATGAAAAATTGTTTCATAGAGGCACATTTCACATATTTAATATTATGGATATCCTTTAGCTATAATAACTTTGTTAAATTAAAATTGTACCAGAAAAACGGCCATTTTGCATTTGGCCAATACAAAATTAATTATCTGCAATACAGTGTTTGTTTTATAAATTGTATTATTATTACATTTCTTGCTGCTGTCAAATAAGTAAATTCTAGTTTCAAATGCAACTGTTTTTCTTATATTTTTCAATAATATAAACACTCAAGCCAAAAGCATATTAAGTAGATAATACAAAAGTGATAGATTTGTGGCAGTCTCTTAGTTTACACCCTATACTCACTTTTTTTACTCAAGGTCAGAGCTATCGTTGAAATATATTAGTTACTGTGTTTCATCCTAAGATAGAAAATGTTTCTCTCAAAGGATGTTGGAAGTGTCATGCTAATCATTAAATAAAATCATGATTCAAGGACCATAGATAGCAAGGCCACTAATAACAAAAAATATATAATATTTGAACTGCAGTCACTATGTTGTTGAAATGCAAAGGCTAATAAAGGTAAGGGATACAAGCTACATCTTCGACTAGGAACATTTAAATAGAAAGAATTATTTCAATATACAGTAAAAGAAACAAAGTTTTAGACTAAAAGTTGAGAACACTAGGGTTGTGTGAGATACCCAATGAATAGTGTGTCTTCTTAAATGAACCACTAAAAACTGTACCACAGTTTAATAAACCATATTTAAATTGATCATTTCCATGGTCTCTTTTAAGACTAAGATCAGAAGTGACAAAAATTCAATTTATTAGATGTTAGAGATGACATATTTTAAAAAACTGGCTCATACATCTTAAGAGGAATGGAAATTTCCACACTTACATAAAAATACAATTATCCTAAGAAATGTTTTATCCATGTTCCTCATTTAAATATCTCAGAAGAACATCATAAGAAACAAAATGCACATCTATATGAAGTGGAAGAAGCAAGGGATATTTGTAGGTGAAAACTTAATACTCAATTAAAATTAAAATACTCAATTAAAAACAAAACTACCAATTATTTTGATATCTCTTTTTAATTTGGAAAGTAGTTTCTCACATCTTTTTTTCTAGCATATATTAACATTTTGGCTTGCTCAGAGACGATGTGCATTACAATATGATATACATGCAGGGAATTCAAAAAGTGAGGAAACAACTCATTTTCTGTAATTTCCTTTTATATTTAGAAATATTGGTATAAAGACCTTACTATCAATGGGGGCAGGTATTAGAAAAAGACAACAGTTAAAATGTAATTTTTTTTGTTTTGTTTTACTTTGCCAAAATATTTTTCAAGTTAAGATTCAATAGAAAGGAAGGTAGGAATATCTGGAAAAGATTTCATTTGGAAAGAAATTTTAGTAGAAATGTATAATTTTGACATTGTTTCTCTTTATGCTTTGTTTCAGCTATGGACAGCCTTCGTTACAAGATGAACTTAAAGACAATACCACGGTCTTTACCAGGATTTTGGATAGACTTCTAGATGGATATGACAATCGCCTAAGACCAGGATTAGGAGGTGGGTTGCATTATGGTATTTTTTGTTTTACAGAATAATATGAAATCTCTGTTATTAACACATTGCTTTCTCTCTAAATGGTGAAGTAATAAGAATGAAAACATATAGTTATAGGATGAATCCTATTTTGAATAGATCACTCTATGTTAATTTAATTTCCTATGACAGTTTCTTATATATCCCTATTTGTAGTAAAAGGCACACACAAATTTCTTGTCATAAAATGAAGAAGCTGTTACATCTATTTGACAAGAAAAAGACTTTCTGTGTAATGGTTTGATTATACAGAAAAAAATAGGGATAGTATTCAAACACAAAGATTGCATCTACTCCCCATAGCTCTGCTATGTCTGTATTAAATTCTAACAGGATATCTCTAATTCTATTGTTTTAAACATTTATTTTGGAAAAATACATATTGTTTCACTATTTTGTGTTAAATTACCACCACCTCTAGGATAATAAGTAAATGAGATAGACGGTAGTGAGTTTTTCTTTTTTTTAATCATACATATGAAATGAAATTCTAAATTTTTAATTTCATTTTTTGGTATACCCATTAATTGGTACTGATGAATTTCTGCTTAGGAATAAGACAGCACTTAGTAGCACAATATCTGTAACAACAAGAATAAATAGTTCTAGACATTAAATGCTATTTGAAGAATCTTTGAATAAGACAATCAAACTATCTTATTTGTTTAAACAATGACTAATGAAGGCAAATCAAAATATTGATCCTATGTTTTTCTTTGCTAAACATGTTTATCAAGGAAATAAATTATCCTTCAAAGTCACACTGGAAACCAAGGTTAGAATCTGTGACTTCCAGTGATAGCTGATACTTTACCTTTTCCAAAGCATTCATAGAATCTATTTAATGGCAATATTTAAGTAGTAATTAAATGGCAATATTAAGAAAGCTTCCTCTTGTCTTTTAGACATCAGAGATAAGCACAGAACAAATAGCTTATACATTCAAACTAATTTTACAACACAGTGGATTCAGTCACTTAAAAAATACTTTGCATAGTATAATCACGTGCATTTGCATTATGAGTCTGTTTTCAGTCTGGAAAAGGGCTGTCTCAGGGGTTTAGGGAGAACTACCTTATCCGAGATACAACTTAAAAATGATGTCAAAGGTCTCACCAGTATCTTTTCTAATCAATTTCAAGTACTCCTTTTAGGACATACTATACAAATTTCTTCAGGTTTAGGTTCCATATAGTTTTCACCTATATTTTTAGAAAAAAAAATCTTTAAGTCAAAATAAGGTCATCACAAAATAGAGAACATAATTTGTACATGATGTATAACTATAATGTCTGTGTACATCTAAACATCTGGATTGGTTTCAAAAACGTTCTTGAGTCAAAAAATGTATAGTAAATTATAAAGACTAGGTAAAGGAGGGATGTATAGAAAGGAGAAATAATCAGGTAAGTGATATAACGTTTAAAGAGACTTTTGAAGGTACTGTTTGGAATATACGTGATTCCTTTACTCCATCTGCTTCCTACTGCATGATGACGTCTCCTATGAAATCAGCAGAGTTTTATAGCATATCTAAACCTTCTCTTTATCTTAGCTTAGGAAATCTTATTTAATATTCTAACATGTGTGTATGAGTTCCCCATGATGGATCTGTCACAGTTTTTAATTATTAAAAAATCCTCTACACACATACACTTTCATAGTCAGCTGCCTGATTGTGTCACTGTTTGGAATACAAGTTGCAGTCCATGACTGCTCATTTCCATTTAATTATATATAATTTCTCTTTCATAAATGTACATATTAAAGCTACAATAAAGTATAGTCTAAACAAGAATCATTGGACTACTCATCATAAGCAGACCTAGCCTGTGGAGACCTGTGGACCTTGAGAATGTATAAATTATTCTCAATAGTTAGAAAAGCTAATTTTCATTACTTGACATACTAGTGGATTTGCTTACAGAAATAATTACATTCATTAATACTGTAACATTATTTTTATAGAATCTGCTTTATTATGTTTAATCCCAGAAAATAACAAAAATAGACATTCATTAAAAAAAAAATGGTAGTTAGCCAAATACATGTACACAAGATATCTTCTTTTTAATTGAAATGAATATAATGTGCTCTGGTAATACAGAATTCTAGGACTTGAGGAAATTAAAATAGTAGATGTGCTTAGTCTTTACTAAAGGTGATTTTCTGATATTTCTGATTCCTGGTAACACTTATTTTGAAAATATGGTAGCCATTAAAACGAAAATGTAACTAAAATATTTTTTCCTTTTATTTTTTAAATATCCTAATGGAATGTAGTACAGTTAAATATCATAGATGTGAGATTTATGAAAAAAACTTTAATACTGACTAAAGTTTTTTTTTGTGATTTTTGGAGTGCATTGTTTTAATCCTTACGGGCTAAAATGATATGTTTTTATTACTTAAATCTATAGAATCATCTACATTTTAACTGCACTTTGAGAATGTTCATCATTAGAGAACTATAGTTTAAAACAGCAAATGTTGTTTTAAGAGCTTATTAAGACATACTTAGCTATAGAATTAGAGAAACATGTTAACTCAACAATTGCTGGCTACTATAGGCTGGAGTATTCAATTTTATTCCTTTACCATAAATTTCCAGTTAACTTAAGTTTGACATATATTTCAGTAGATTCACATTGTGAAATGGATCCTCCCCTTTTATATTTTTACATGAGCCATTTGCTTTCAGATGAAAAGATCGTGCAAAGGAAATACTTTAAATATTGTCATTAGCATAAGGGAGTAAATTTTTCTCTTGGTAAGTTCTTGATTACAGTCTAGCTTGTTCTCCTCTTGTTAGAAGAAGGAGTCTGCTACCTTCTTCATTATGACAAAGTCTGGTTCTGTAAAAGGCAAGGATTTTTCATTCTGCATGTCCTCAGAAAACGTGAAAAGCTGAGATATGTGCAAATTCATTACAACCTGTTTCTCATAAACACGCACTGGTTCAGAAGGTATAACATCACTTTTGGAGATACATACCTTGAATCCAATAACTGGCAAACAAAATACATAACTTGGTTGATCCAGATGATTGAAATCAGTTTGCATATATTTTAACACTGTTGAAAAGGTTACCTTTTCAGGGCCTAGCACAATTCTGAAAAAGGGAAAATAAATGCATAACACAAGAAGAGATCTCCTGGCAGGATTTTTTTTTTTTTTTTAATGTAAGATAACTAAAAAGAATTAGAATATGTAAAATTTTAAAAATATATTATACTCTATTCAGGATCATAAACAGAAAAATGAATTGGACATGTTCATATTTTAAGTATAAAGAACATTTTAAATAGACTTGAATTAAAATATTCAGTATTCAAAAAATGCAAATCAAAATTGTCAGTAGATATCAAATTCATTCTCATAGCTAATCTTTTTCTTTGGCAGCAAGATATGAGAGGCTGCCGCTTCCTTGTAACTAGGGGCTGAAGAATGTTTTCCAATAACTCTTTTGTTTGTTTTTAACAATTTTATTGAAGTACAATTGATATATTTTTTAAAAAACTCTTCTCATGCCCTTCTGTGTGGTGTGTCTTGGGGCAAGAATAGTTAATGTAGAAATTTATGTATGATATGCTAAAAGAGAGAATAGGAGGAGTGAGCCTGACGGAGAAGGTGAAGGACAATGACAGTGAGGACAGGTAAAGAGAGGAATAGACCTTGTGAGCCTGGAGAGACTCAAGTGTCTCTTGATTAGTCAAGATGGGTCTTTTCACTTTAACTTGGGACCAAATCAAAATTTTTTAAAGGACATTTCCTTTTTTAAAATTTTTGTCCTTATCACTTGTATTATATAATGAATGAAGGAGTCCTGGTTGTCTTTCACCTTCCTGAAAAATTAAATAATGCTTCCACTGAACTGCACCCATCTCATTGAAGCTTCAGTTACTTTCATCTTGGCTTCTCCGAAAGTCTGGGAGTGATTTTGAAGGGAGATTTTATTTTTTAAATTTGTTTTTGACATTTAATTCCCTGTCCTTTTGCTTCACCATATATTTAGGCTACACTTTATTTATGATATGCCAAAACTCCAGGGTTATGCAGACTGATGTACAGCTCAGTGTCTACATGGGATGCCACTAAGCTAAGGGTCTCTCCTTTCTCCTGTCCGTGGGCTCATCCTCACCCATATAGCTTACAAATAAATCACTTTCTTCTAAAAGCAAAATCATTTCACCCTGTGGAAAACAAATTAGGGCAAATTCTTCAACCAGAACATAGATGAGATACAGCTGAAGAAATGGTTGAACCACACTGTGAAAAAAATGCAGGAGAAATAACTTTCCACCATCTTTCTCCCTAGTTCCTAGAAATATTGTTTAATTTCTAAATTCAGTCATATATAATGTTAGTAAATAAGGTACAGGATGAGGACCGCCTCTCCAAGATTCCTTCTTCCAACACATAAATAAATGTGGTACAGGAAGGAGAAATGAGTGACAAACCCAGGGAGGTGGGTGGAAAAGACGATAATAGGTGAATAAGATGATAGGTGGGGAATAGACTTTATGTCTATCCCTGATACTTAAAATTTTCTTCTTTTTTCCTGGAAGTGTTGTAGATTTGGATGATTCGGTAATGGAGACTTTGTTTTGGTTTCATTTTTACTGTTTTTGCTTGGCAATGTCAATTAGAAGAATATTTGTAACTAGAGCTTTCTCTCCCAGTATTTGAACACTAATATATCATCTAAAAAACAATTTATGTTTCAAGCCGACTTTCCCTTGATCATCACAATGTTCCTAATATTGTATTATTTATGCCTGTATAAAACTATTAGTTTAACTAATGGAAGAGATCTCAACTTTAAGACATATGAATTCCCGACAACTGAAGCAAGGCAAGTGGTGGGGAATTACCTGTAGTTGACAAAATTGGGTTGGCTTCTTAGGGAATGAGCTTAGTACTTGGGTTGTGCTCCTATAATGAGAATAACTGGAAAACGAAGAATGCTGTGAAAAAAAAGTAGATTAATTGTTGTAAAATTTTGTTCAACCTTATAAAGTTTAGGTGACTAGAGGTTAAGAAAATCAATATAGTTTAATATATTGTAAAAGTACTGTATTTTAATGCTTTTATAAAACTTTAATCTTCCTCAAGATGAAGATGTATGAGATTGATGAGGTCCTATTTTTTTTTTATATCCCATGCTACATTGAGATCATATAGAAACATTTTATTCATGTTCAACTAATGTTAAAATATATGTTTTATATTTATATTAAAAAGCCACAATTTAGAAAATAAAGAAGACAAGATATTTCTGTCACAATGTGATAGCATTTGAGAAAATTAAAAAATTCCAAATTATTGACAATATAAAATAAAATAATATAAAGTTAGGTTTATCCAATCACTTTTTAGTATTGCTATATTAAGTAGAAAATAGCCTTAATATTGCCTTTTGTAATCCTACTTTGGAATCCTTCCTTTTATTTTGTTGTAGTTTTATCTGGTGCTTTTAATGCAAGGTGTGGCACAGATGCTCAGATTTTGGCACACTCCAACCCATTTCTACCTAAATACTATCCTCATCATCCCATAATTCAATTAAATTTCAGGGAAAAGGCAGTTACCAAAAACCCAAGAGGAATTGTTAATGAAAAGTGGGCACCTTTTAAACTTTGCTGGTTATCTGCAGTTAGCTCCTGAAGACAGCTTGTCTAATGAATCCAACCTAGATACCCAAAGAAATGGTCTAGTATGTTTAGAAAACTTTCTTTTTTTAATTTTTTTAATTTTTTTAAAATTTATTTTTTATTGTTAAATTTCTATATAAATCATCTAGCTGATCAATGCCAAGAATTTCCTGGGACAGTGTAGCCACTGAGATGATACTCAAGTTATAAAGGCCATAGTATTAGTAAATAACTAATTTTTGTGCAACTACTCCTGACCTTTAAACATGGTTTTCATTTCCCATCTTACTTATAGTAACAATGTGGTGTCTTTAAAAGATATGGTTTATACATTTTTCTGACAGAATCTGAATTCTAATTTTGAAAAGTAATGCAGTATTCCTGAGAATACTATATTCTCATCATGGCAGTCATTTTTGGAAAACTTAAGAGAAAGCAAGGTTCTAAATGACGACATATTCCTTTCTCCAAGGTTGTTACATTATTGCTCTCAAAAAATGAAAATACTACCCTGTGAACTGGAATCATGACACCTCAAAGCTATCAAAAGTTTGAACAATTTTGATCAAGTCTTATCCAGACCAAAAGAAACCCATGCCTCTAAGAGCACAAAGCACATTCTTCTGTAAAGGTTAGACCTCTCCAGATAGAAACTGCTCATATTATAATATAAAAAGGAAAGGAGGGAATGTCCTAGTGGAAATGAGATAAATAGTCCCTGCAATAAAAATGTCCTTTTTTCCTAGAAGATGCTTGTTTCATCTGAGTTCTTGGAATCTGAAAACACAAAGGGATTAGCGATTAAACACTTTGAAACTTGGGTGTATCTCTACCCCCTATCCAAACTTAGTAGCTAAAACACATCCAAAATTAAGTAGCTCTACATATGAACTATGGAAAAGTTCTCAACTTTTTTTAATGCATTCAGAAAATGGAAATTAAAGAGAGGTAGCAAATATGTTGGTTTAGGCAGGTGAGCAGGCTGGTGGAACATTGCCTCATCCGAGAGTATGTACTGATGTTCTGTGTGAACCCAGGGTACATTCAATTCCAAACTGGACCATTTTAAAGTAAGATATTGAAGTGCATTTCCTTACAAAAACTATTGATGGCCCATTTAGTCTTCATGTAGCATCTGCTCCTATAATTAATAGACATGAAGTAGCTTAGAGGAAGCAAGATACCTCCTTTGTAAGTTATGAATTCATGGAACTAGGTCTAGAGAATATTATTCTGAGTTCTTCAGAGGCAGCATTTCCAGTGTAAATACAGTCAATACCATATTAAACTAAGTGTTTTTACAGCCATTACTAAGAAAATATCACCTACAATCTTTTTTATTCATTCCATCTCCCTTCTTTCTATTATGGTCACTTTTACAATTCACTATCACACAGATTCAGCTATCTTCCTAAATTGCAAGTAACATCATTTCATTTTATTACCCAAAGGTTTCCTACGGTATTAGAATAAAGGTCAACTGCTTGCTGAAATGCACAGGGCTCTTGAGGTGTAGTTGCACTTGCCTCTAGAGTGTCATATTATATACCATGATCACCAGAATCACCAGGCTCCAGATAAACTAGACTTTCTGTTTCTTAAACAATAATGCATTTATTCTCATCTTAGATCCTTTGCCTGTTTTTTTCCCTCCTCTTTATTTTTTCCCCTGAGTATGGCTGTCACTAAATTTTTCTCATCTTAGGATCTCAGTTCAAATTTTATCTCTTCTAGCAACATTGTATCAGAGCACTGGCAATGACTTGAATTTAATTAGCAGGATTTTTGTGTAGGTGTTTGTGAATAACTATATATGCACATACATCTCTCTATATCTATTTATCATCTATATCTATGTTTCCCCTAAATACTGTGAGCTTTAGGATAAAAGGGAAGAATTTTCACTTTTGTTGAAAATTGCACATTGCACATTGTACTGCTCTTACCTAAAATAGTGCCTACCTGGCACATAGAAAATGCTCCGCAAACATTTATTTGACTAATGTATCCAAGAGATGCCTTTCAAAGTGCTTTTGGCACCACAATCTTATTAGACCCTCACTCCAATACTTTGTATTATTACAGGTATTATTTCATCTTTTAAAACATAGATAACACATTTGGAGATTAAAAGATTGTGACTTTAGGCCACAACTTATTGTCTCTCTTTCTTTTTTTGAGACAAAGTCCCACTATATTACTCTGGGTAGAGTGCCATGGTATCACAGCTCACAGCAACCACAGCAACCTCAAACTCTTGGGGTTAAGCAATTCTTTTGCCTCAGCCTACCAAGCTACTGGGACTACAGGTACCCACCACAATCCCTGGCTATTTTTTGGTTGTAGTTGTCATTGTTGTTTGGCAGGCCCGGGCTGGGTTCAAACCCACCAGCTCTGTTGTATGTGGCTGGCGCCCTAGCACCTGAGCTACAGGCACTGAGCCTCACAACTTATTCTTGAGGAATATCAGTGTTTAAATCCCAGTGTTTAAACTCTAAACAACTTGGCTGAAATTCATTCACAACCATGCTCTAACTTGGGCCTTTGCACGTGGAATAATTAAGCCTTCTGTCCTGAAGAAGAGCAACTTCATCTACCACTCAGGGAATTCCTGGTAAGTAATAGTGAAAGATATGCTTTTAATCAAAATAACCCATCCCTTGTCACTGAAAACGTATTGGACTGCATGAGGATGTAGTTTGCAGAAAATCAAGTCTAAATTTGAGTTGAAAGTGAATTTTTGTGGATGGTGGCATTCCAGGGATTTTCTTTTTAATTTTCCCCTTATTTTTCTAAGTTTCTAAACTTATATTATGAATTTTTTTTTTTTTATCAACAACATGATCTATTGTATTGGCCTCAAGTTTATTTTAAAGGTTTTACAATGTTTTGAACTAGCATTCCCAAATAATTTTGGGAAACACAGAGGTAAATGAAATCAACCAATTTATTTAAAACATGCTTTTTAAATAGATGTTAGGGAGTTAATATTCATGTGAATCTTTCATGGAAATAGATGAGAAGTAGAATTTTCCAGCCATAAGAACTTTTTGGATGCTTCCTTGGACATTCTTCGATAGGTTGATGACAATCTAAGAGAATTGTAGAAAAAGAGATATATCAGAAGGGAAAGTGTGGAAAGTGGTCATTATTCTCCTCTAATTTTCCAATCACTCCAAGTTCCAGAGGTGTGTAGAATTTTATTACACTCTCCTTCTCGCCCTTCCTTCATCCCTTTCATTTCGTAGCTAACTGCTCACTGAAAGCCCCACTGGCATCCTTCAGTTATGACACTTGGAAATTTTACTGTTTAAAGCATAGGGATTGTGAGTATGTTTAGAGAGGGGGGAAAAGAACAAATACGAAATAAAAATCAGAAACCCTTCAGAATATGTCTTATGAAAAGGGATTCAAAAGATTCATGGAATGGGGGCTCTTGACAATATACTTGCCTTGGAATATTGCAATGGTGAGTTTTGTGACATCTCAGAGGCAAGTAAGTGGCTAGTACAAAATAAAATGAAGTACCTAACGTTGATGAACTGGTATGAGAAATAAATTTAGGGGAAACAACAGATGAAAGATAAAACCAATATACTTTAAAAAGGTGAATAGTCATTTATATGAATTACTTTCCATTTATGCCTACACTCTATATGACACAGTAACAATTATGCTTGGCAATAAATGTGTAGAAATTTAAACATGTTTTGTGTTATATTTTATAGGTAAATAATCCTTAAAATAGACTTTCAGGCTTTTTAATTTGTTTCCTATGGACTTCTACTAAAAATGACAGACGGAAATGGTCCACGTATGTGTATTTGGCAAATGGACACCTCACTTCTCCGGGGATCTTTGTCATGCTAGATAATACAGATAGACTGCCCCTAAAATATCAGTGAATCAATTTTATAAAGCTAGCTACCTCAGGGAGTTACCTTAGAGTGCAGAAATTATACTCTTGCCCCACTCAGGAATTATATAATAGTGATAAGGAACTCCAAGAGAGCTGACCTTGGCTGCCAAGTGTATTCAAGTGTGCAGATGGGAGTGAGCAGAACATGCTTTTGCAGCTCAAAAATATAAATATAAATAAAAAAACTAAAGTAATTTTGATTTCATATATGTTATTAAGTTGCATAAGATAGTCACCATAAATCTTACATTTTATAATCTGGAGAGAACCAAAAATTAACCTTGGAAACAAAGTGAGACTTGGTAAATTTACCAGGAATGTCTGCCCATATTCAGATTTGTATAGAAAGATTATTTAGATATTGATTTTTCTTGATCACACAGTTTTGATACTATGCAGTTTTAATACATATATCTATAAATAATAAGAAATTTATTTTACAATAATGAGCAATGCATGGTACACAAAGAATTTAGGGTGAAAATATGCTCAAAGCTCTTCTATTTGTTGTCTTTCTTTCTGTACTTTTTTTCTTGACAATAAAAATATATTTTATTATACAGAAGTTATAATTTTTTGCAGATCCAGAAAGGGACATCCTGGTCAATGAAAGTACAAATTTAACTCATTTAATATAATAAAATCTAGCTTTATGAATAGATAGAATTTTCTTTTTATTATTGTTTTTAATTAAAATGTTGCTCTGACATTGTAATTAAGTGTCAGCTCTTGATGGATGCTTTAATTTAAAAAAATTAGTCTGTTGAAAAAAAATACGTGAAGAAAAAGTGTGGAATAAAGAGAGGGGTGTGTTTCTTGGGAGAAAGGGCTGCTAGAAGGAGTGAGAATGGGGCCTTTCAAGAGGACTGAGAGTAAGACAGCTGAGACTACTGACAATGTGCCTCTTACGCTACGCACAGCTGGTGCAGCATCTTAAAGCAATGGTTGGAAGTGGCTTCTGGAAACACAATGTTTTATTTTTTTTGTAACCAGCTATATCCTCATGTTAAACTTTTTATAGGGTGAACCCAGATAATTCTTAAGTCAAGGGACTCATTTAAGCATTTTTGAGCCAATGAATTTTTTTGCAAAAAACATTGTATTAGCTATTAAAGGTAAAAAAAACATCTACAACCACAAATTATTTTATCAACTGAGTTACACATTACGTTTGGTTTATAATATAACGTCCTTGAGAGAAATTTATACTAAAACTATTAACTATTGAATTGCTGAGAATAAAGCCAGCTCTTGATTTTCAAAGTAATTTATTGTTGCGTACCCGGGATCATCTTTTGAGTGCTCTGTGCCAGAATTACAAATACTCAGACGAATGAAATAAACTTCTTTAAGATCCTGGACTGCTATTTCTCAGAACTAAAAGTGCCATTTATAAGGTCATAATTTTTATTGTCACCCCTCAACACATAATTTCCTTTTCTGTGAGCAGTATTTTCCAATTTCTTGGTGAGTGACAGTATTTCTTTGAAAATATCTGTGTTAAATTGTCACAGAGTTACAATAAATATGTTGTATTGGTTGATACATATGCCATCAGAGGCCAATATAATAAAAAGATATTGGAATTGAAACGGGATCTATTAAATGACTTTTGTGCCATAATATGTTCTCATCCTCAAAATTGAAGATATTGATATAGATTGTCATATTTTTCCAAGAGAGTAATTTGGATAGTTCAGCTATGATAATACAATAGAGCAAATATCTATAAAATATACTCTTGGGTCTTTAAAGAGTTAATAAAGCTTGCTAAAGCATTCTATATACTTCCCAGGTAGGAGAATCTGCGTAGCTGTGTAAAAATATTTAAGCTTAAGTTATATCCCTATGATTACATATTTTTATTATAATGTGAAGTGATTTACTATCATTTAGGCAAGTGTATATATTCTTGAAAAATTCATTAAGCAACATCTGAGTTTTCTGTAAAGTCTGTCTCCCAAGGTGGAATAGTTAGGCTCCGTTCTCTATTGAAAATATTAACTGTGAAATTCCATGTGTAAGCAGTAAATTATCAGGACTACACAGTGGACCAATTTTAGAAATATCTAATCAAAGCCAATAAATTTCCCATTTGGATGTATGTGGTGGTGAGATCTAATAAGGGCTGTTGATAGACACTCACTGGCACAATTTCTTGCTTCATCAGAGCGTGTAACCGAAGTGAAGACTGACATCTTTGTCACCAGTTTTGGACCTGTTTCAGACCATGATATGGTAAGTGACACTGCATCTTTGGTTCTCTTGGGGTATTTTTAAAAATCTTTTGAAAGAAAAACACAAATTAAATATTTAAGGAACAACTTGAAAAGGTCTGGCTGTATCTTTGTGTTTCTCTGTGTGCACAATATGTAATAGAACATACACATTATATAATATTTATATAATAGAAAACTATCCATTTGCTTCCCAGATCAGTCTTATCTCCTATGGTTATCAATTATTGCAGTCTCCTTTTTCTCTAACCCTAAAATTGTAGCTGTGTCATGCTTTATGTTCTGCAAGCCATTTTGTGTGAATTACCTATTATTTTGGTTAGGAGGCCATACAGATTCAAGGATGCTAGGTTTTCAGATAAGCAGAACTGTTACAGAATGAACATAAACATTATGATTTCTAAATTATTTTTGGCTATCAAAAAGAAACGTGTATGAAAGTTGTTTGAATACTTGACCAGAATTAAAGGAATAGTTAAAACAAAATATACCAATGGGAAATGTTCTGCTTCATTGCAAAAGACAGTCAGCAGGAATAAAGTGAAAATATATTATTTCTTTGCCCAACCCAAATAAATTAATTCAAATTTATCTTCTATCTGATGGGAGTTGGTAAAGCAGTAGAGCTTTGTGTATTCTGTATTTCTGAACTCATAATAGCCAACCACCCATATAAGCATTATGAAGAGGCTATGAAGACAGACCCTCATGAATACATTTCAAAGACATATTAGTTGAATATTATTTTTGCAATAACTTTTGTTAACACTATCTTAGTGTAAAAGTCTTTTTATTTCAAAGTAGCTCAGAGTGACCAAGGGTAAAAGTTACAGAAAATGTGAACTTAGGCCAGCATTTCCAAAATCTAGGAAATTCACAGCTTACTTGGCCAAGTAAAAGCTCTGACAATTCCTGAGGTGAAGTAAACTGACCTTATTTAACCTAGTATTTTCTAATAGCATTTGTCCAAAACCCTTTGTCATCATTCAGTATCTGTTAACACCGTATTCTTTGAATTAGACATTGGGAAATGTTGACCCAGGAGATAATTGGATATTTTAGATCTTCAGGCAAGCTTTGAAATGTATTAAATACACAAGTAAAAATCAGTGCTATACATAGTATACAAGCGACAGCGGAGTGGTAGATAAGAATGCAGGTTACTGAACCAGCTTGCCTGGGTTTATAATCCCTGCTTTTCCATAGAATGGTATATCCCTGGGAAAGTCACTTCATATCTCTCTGGACCAGCTTCTTCATGTACAAAAATTTAACTAATAGTACTTCATAGGGTTATGACAAATATTATGTTAATTGATATATGGAAGTTTAAAACAATTCTTGACATGTAATAAGCACACAAAAAAATGTTAACAATTACACTATCAAAAAGGAGAGTATGGAAGTCAATCATTATTTATTCACCTGGCAAGTCATTTTGTCATTATGATCAGTCTGTAGAACACTTTATTGAAATATTGTGTGGTACAATAATTTTTGCTTAATTGATCACTCTCTGAGAGCCCATGGTGATCCCCCCTTGTTGGATATCAGTCTTTCCCCAAAACTATTCTCTCTGGTATTTTTAAATTAAGAACATTTGGTAGATCTCCATCAAGTTCGGGGTCAATTCAAATTCTTCTCCCCGTGTTCCAACCCATAAATGACTTAGCCACTCTCCCTAACTTGTTCCTGGTATTAACTATTTCTTTTCATTATTTGCCTGATTCCTTCTGTCTGTGACGCAATCTGGCTACAGGTTAGCAGGACAGGGCATCTGGATTCAGGCTGGCTGAACTGAAATCTTACCACACCAACAGCATGACCTGGGAAACATGACCCAAGCTTATAAAGCTCTCAAATGTGTAGGATTGTTATTAATTTTAAATTAGATATATGAATTAATCTATCTATCTATCTATCTATCTATCAATAGTGCTCAGTAAATAATAGCTGTTTTTCTTCTTGCCTCTGAGCTGCTTATCATGCCATGTAGACCTCATGAGAATCTCCTTTTCTCTCTACTCAACTAATTCCTATATTTCTACAGAGGACCAAATTAACACCCAAAGGCTTGATGAAATCATTTTCTAAATTAATTCAATAACAAATTAACTTTATCCTTTTTCATTCTAATCACATTTATTGAATATAAAATACAGTTTAGCTTTTTGCCACATGTATAGTAACTGCCTTGTAAAATTATTTCTCATCTATATGTAAACATCTTATTTTTTTAATTGTTGCCAAAAATTTTAAAGATACCCTTGTTTCACATCTCTTAGAGTATTAGTCCCTTGTTGACTTAGAGTAAGAGTTGAATTACCACTTATATGGTGATAGGCAGGTTCAGGAGCTTATATTATTATTAAAATATTGAGGTCTTAACCAATAAATTACACCCTCTTTCCTATCTGAGTTCTCAACCTTTGGTGATATAACACAATAGAGCAAGAGACATGAGGAATGAGAATATCATCTATGTTATTAATGATGATGATGCTGCAGAATATGGCTGTATCAGCACACAGGTGGATTTGCAGTGAGTAATCATCAGAATCAACTCAATTAACACAGTCACAGGCAGTTGGGCCTCCCTCTGTTAAAGTATGGATTATCCATTGAAACCTACTAACATGGAGGAGTCCTGCAAAATTTTTTTCTCTACAAACAACCAGCATCCAAAGTGGAAAAGATAGGAGGATAAGGCTGAAATAGGTTAAGACTGAGTTCTTCTAAATTCACCAGGAGAACAGCGAGTGGGAATGGGGAGCAGTCAGTAGTTTCACACAGGTGAAGCTATTTTCTCTTTGACGGAAACATCATGAGAAGAGGCATTACAAATACTATACATTTATAGCAATACTCCTCCTCTTACTATTGTTACTGATACCTTAAAAAATAAATAAATACACACACGCACATACACACACACACACACACAGAGATATATATGTTAAATATCAGTCTTGATACCTCACAGAGCATATGTTCAATAGGAGTTGTTAATCTCAATGTAACTTTTTTGCCACCTGCATACTCCCCAGCTCTTATTTATTTGGGGGCAGGAAAGATGTTAGTAGATTACTTCCAATTATCTTACAATTTTAAGAGAGAAAAACATAAATATGAGCTCATCTGATGATTTTATTATCTGTTTTAGGTTATATAAAATAACTGAAACGTTCTTTTCTATTTTTGTTTGTAATTGTATTGAATATGATACTTCCTGAAGCAACCTCCAGGATGAAGTTCAGTCTTCTTCTTACATGTCTCACAGTAGAAAATGGTTTCTATCCTTCCACCTGTCTCATTTCTTCTGCTTCAAACCTTGCAATTATTTGATTTTTATTTCATTTGTCATTATAAAATGCATCTTTCCATTTAGTCTTTGCTGAGTGACGGAAGATGATGTCCTTTCCCTCTTTCTCAAATTTCTGTTCCTCATATTGTTCCCAAGCTGAGTGATAAGATTTCTCTTGTGAGAAAGAAAGGAGTACTTTTTCTCCATTGTCCTTATCCAATCAGAAGTGTGGAACTGCTCACAACTGTAATTTCTATCAATCGGAAAAATAATTTTTTCCACCATTTGTAGAACCTCCTTATAAATCCTCTCTTTCCATAAATTTTGTGTATTCTGAAATAGCTGTTGGGGCTGGGCACGGTGGCTCACACCTATAATCCTGGCACTCTGGAAGGCTGATGAAGGTGAAATGCTTGAGCTCAGGAATTCAAGACCAGGCTGAGCAAAAGCCATACCCTGTCTCTAAAAATAGCCGGGCTTTGTATCAGGTGCCTATAGTCCCAGCTACTCAGGAGGCTGAGACAAGAGAATCGCTTGAGCCCAAGAGCTGAGGTTGCTGAGAGCTATGACACTATGGCACTCTATCAGGGGTGACAAAGTAAGACTCTGTCTCCAAAAAAAAAGATAACAACAACAACAATAAAAATAACTTGGTTTTTCAAATTGAACAGGATGTTTCTTTGTATAACCAGTGATCAACTGTGGTTGAGGACCAAAGGCTGGACTGAGCCTTGTCACTAACCTCTTGTCAGGCAATGAGAGGCACATTGGTTTCATATCCTTAACAGGCACATAATTCATATTCTTGAAGTTTCTGCTTTTTCAGATCACTTGTAACATTCTTCCTAGAAGTCATAACTGTTCCTGTGATATGTGTTTTAATTTTATGCAATTCCTGAGCAAGTTGAGGTCTTGAGTAGAATCTGTCAGTATAGCTGTGATAGCTGAACCACTTGTATGTGCTTGCAAAACTTGTGCCAAATGAATCATTATTTGAGACGTAAATGGAAAATCAGGAAATAAGACTCTCTGTTGTTGTCTTGCCATAACAGGGAATGTGAGAAAACACATACTCATTTTCTGAATCACACAGACAAAAACTCAAAAAAAAAAATATAATAATTGTCGGACGTATTCCGACATTGGAAGGAAAATCATTATGTCAGATAAGGTTCACATAGGATGAGAAAGGGTTAGAAGAGACAGTAGCAAATGAAATCACATAGGATCAAAAACTTTTCCTTGAAAAATGTTTGGCATGCTTTTGAGTTGGTAATTCAGACTGAATGTGATTAAATGAATCGATGCTGGGTTTTCTTTGTCTTAGGGTGAAGGTACACATTAGGTTATTGTGGTTATCATGACTTCTATTTTATATACGACATTTGGTCAGATGAACCCTCAGATGGGAATAAAGGACAGAGTATCCAAGTGAGCAATACTTCCTATTGCCTAAAACTTCTGAACCAGACAACATTTAAACTGTTCCATTCTGTCAAAGAATCAAATTATCCGTGGGTCTGCAACTGATTTTCTGTTAGCTCATGGAAGTGGTATCTAACCACCTTAGTTCAGAAGATTAATCATTCAAACTGTATAATGAGAGAATCCTGTGTAAGAATGAACAGTGCAATTTAGAGGCAATCATAATTAGAAGGCAGAATGACAAAACTGTTTTTCAAAACAAGAAAAACTGTAGTTTTTAAAGTGAGAACTAATGTAATATCTGATTAATAATAATGATAACAACATTTATAAATGCTTACATTAGACACCATGCTAATGGCTTTCTGGATAACATTTTGTCTAATTCTCATGCCAAACCTTTTAGCTAAGTATATTCTTATCTATAATTTCCAGAGAAGGAAAGTGACCTGCTAGGTAAGGGTAGCAACTTGAACCCAGACCATTCATCCTGACAGACTCCGCAGCTCCCAAGGCATCTGACTCCATCTGGAATAGAAAACAAAATTAGGACAACTCTTTAACTTTATTTTAAAAAGCATTAATTGGCAATCAAACAGCACGTTCCCAGGGCACTAGGTTCTGACAGAAATATCCAGGCAGCACAATCATAAAGCCTTGTTTTCCACAGTGCTTAAAATGTATTAAGTCGAAGCACACACAGATGGTAATAAATGGTGCACGCAGGAACACTTCAATAGAATATTTATTTAGGATCGTAGTGGATGTTTTGTCCCAGATCTTCAGTTTAAGACTTACATTCTCCAGGGACCTGCTCTACTGAGCAGAGTAACTGCAAGAGACTTTTCAATTGAGTGGTATGGGCTGGAACCCTGGATCTATAACAAATTCTTGAACAAATTCTTTAGCAGAGCTCTCTCTTTTGCCTCCTTTCTGTGGAGTTTCTTCCCCCCCCACCCCCATTCTGCTTTTGTTTTGCCTGTCTTTGACAACTTCTCACTCTCATCAGATTTTCTGCCTTACAACCCTTCCAAAGAAATAGCACTTTTAATTTTATTTATTTATTTATTTATTATTTATTTATTTTCGATTCATAGAATAAATACTCTACTTTAGGTAGAGTGCGGTGGCATCACAGCTAATGGCAACTTCAAACTCTTAGGCTCACGTGATTCTCTTGCCTCAGCCTCCCAAGTAGCTGGGACTAAAGGCATCCGCCACAATGCCTGGCTGTTTTTTGGTTGCAGTTGTCATTCTTGTTTGGCACGCCCAATCTGGGTTCGAACCCACCAGCTCCAGTGTATGTGGCTGGCCCCCTAGCCGCTGAGCTACAGGTGCTGAGCCAAGTAGCACTTTTTAAATGCTTAGCTACATAGAAATTTAATAAAAATTTATGTTGACAAAATAATAAAATAGGAGATAAATAATCATTTCTAACATTTATTAAGAGCTTTCTATTTTCTAGGCATCCATGAAAGCTATTCACAAGCATCAACTCACTTCTCACAAAAGCCAAGTGAATTATCCCAATTTATAGATTAAGAAACTGAGCCTTAGTGAGGATAAGAAAATTACTTAAAGGCATTCTGCAGCAGTAATTACCTGCATAATCACTATGCGGGACCTCTCCCCCTCTTCTGTTCCAAGTCCCTGAAGGAGGAGCTGTGGCCCATCTTGGTCCAGATCCCCATTCTTGGTCTAAAGAATTGTGCCCATGGTTGAGGTCACCTTGTACAAGTAGCTTCTAGGAGTTGCCTGCTGTTACCATGGCAACCATGCAGAGGCAGGACTCAGAAATGGGAGACCAAAAATATATACTCCTGGTTAGGCAGAAGCTGGTCATCACTGACTGCATTTATTTCAGTTTTTATTTCTACTTTTAAAAGAGTTTCAAGAAAATGCAAATGAAGCTAACCCAGCTAGTGTTGCTCCTGTTCTTGGGTGTGCGTGTGTGTGTTGTATGACTGGTATGCTATTTGAAGGAAGAATGTCTTAAATGAATTTGGGGATTTTATTGCCTGCCATTAGCACAGGTAAGTAAAGCTGTGATACATGGCACATGTAAACATCAGGACTTCGGAAAGTTTTGACGTAATTTTCAAAATGACTGCCTTTTGGATATATCTTGTTAAAAAAATGTTTGGTAATAAATTTATTTTTTACTTAACATTTCTTTTATTTGAAAAAAATGTCTCCTTGGATCAAACAAAGAAATGAACCAAATTTTTAGATTCGTGGGAGTGGGAACGTGATCAGCTTAGACATCCTTGGAACTCTAATAGACAAGTAGCCATTCCCTCTGCTGTTGACCAATCTATAGTAGTTCAGCTGGACAGAGAACAGAGTATCTGTGGCTGAGTCCTGAATAACAGGAATATCATTGTATATCTCTGTCCTACCTTGCAAGCTTGTCAGTCATGCAGAAAAGAGAACACACCCAGTCTAGCATCGATCCGTCTATCCTGTTTCCCTGACAAGCATTACCATGTTATAAAATCCAGCATTACCATGTTATCAAACCCTCCCTATTTTCTTCCTCATGGAAAGCACCATTCTATGCCTTTCCCACTCCTTCCTAAGTTTTTCTTACCACATCCAGGCCTAAATTGTTTTTCTCTCTGCTGAATTTCTTCAATGCTTAACAAGGTTTGTTGGTGAGTAAATTCCTATCACGGGTTCTAAGTGTCTCTCCATTAGCGGCTTCCAAAAAGAAAAACCTAATCAACAAAAAAAGTATCTTGTCTTGCCTACAAAGACAGACTGGCATCATATTATACTTCCTTGCTTCTACCTCAGACAGCAATTAGTAGTGTAACTTGTGCATTATAGACCATCCACAATTTTTTTGTTAGTTATTTGAACAGTAAAGCCTCAGCAGTACCAAACAAGTGCCAGAGGACACACCTTCGTTCAGCATTTACCCTTTACATCTTGCTTAAACCCTGGGAAGGAGACAAGTAGTTAAATTCATATACAAAACACCTAGAGGTAGACATTATTTATTTTGTGTTAATAATATGTATGAGATTAAAAAAACAACTCTGCTTTCTCATGTAACAGGGCTTAGAGCGTGAGGAAAATGTAGCATGATGTTTTTAAGCTAGTCCTTCTGTTGTGTAGTGTGCTAAGATTAATGGAGAGCGTGACAATCTTTATTTCAAACCAGTGAGTCCCACATTTAGTGCCAGTATAGCAAGTACTGCGAGGAGATGGATATTACCCTTTTCAATTTTAGGAGTTGGGGAGTCACATTACTTGTTTTCAGATTAGCACAACATTTGTCTTTGGGTATTGCCATAAGGAATGCTGTGTTCATCCAAATAAATAGATTCCCTGGCTATGAATGATGATGAACTTCAGACATGACATGTCTCATGTGGCCTGTTCATGCATCCAGTCACAGACACCTGCACATACCCACATACTCAGCATTTTTTATTTTTTTCTTTTTGGAAATGATCCAAATTACCAGTAGAAATAGATTCTTGGTTTTTACAATCTTTTTCATGGTGTAAGGGAATTTAAAATCTATATACCTTATCTGTGGAAAAAATGTTTACTTAGTTCCTCTACCCCCCCCCAAAAAAAAATTGATAAATACAAAGCAGTTTTCACACTGACAATAGAACCAAGATTGACTTGATCTGGATTTGAGTGTGAGGTTTTCAGAGACCATCAGAGGGCTCCCAAAATATTACACTTTATCTTCTTGCATTTTAATTGTAACATATTCTATTTCTTTCAGTGCTGGTGTGGTAAAGGGGGGGTTGGAGGTGGTGCATTACTTTCCTTTCTCATCTCTGAGGAGATAAGTGGCAAACTTTTTCTGCCCAAGAAATATGTCAAACATTTTAAATCTTTCTTTAAGAAAAATAATTGTGCCAACCAGGGATTCACTGGACACAAATCTATACAAATTACTACAAGTTTACTTACAGAAACATCACCTAACTCACATTTTACTTACAGAGATGTAAAAATTATGCATTGCCTGTGTGAGATATTTGCATTGCAAAATACAGCACAGTGAACTCTTTGTCATTTTCTAAAATTACCTAGGAATATACAATAGATGTATTTTTCCGTCAAAGTTGGAAGGATGAAAGGTTGAAATTTAAAGGACCCATGACAGTCCTCCGGTTAAATAACCTAATGGCAAGTAAAATCTGGACACCAGATACCTTTTTTCACAATGGCAAGAAGTCAGTGGCTCACAACATGACCATGCCCAACAAGTTGCTGCGGATCACAGAGGACGGCACCTTGTTATACACAATGAGGTAAGGGCGGCTGAGCTTCTTTTTCTGAATTTCTGTGTTTGTTTCTTTTCCATTGTAGGCTGTCACCAACCTGATGGGTCCTGGTGAAATATTTTGTTTCCTATTTTTCAGTTTCTCAACCTTAAATATTACCATGCTGTGACACCTGACTTGTTGAAATGTTATGCAAGCACTACAACATTAAATAAAATGATTATAGAAATGAAAAAAAGAAAAAACTGTTTACTAAATATTAAGTAATACAGTGGATCACATTATAATCTCTCCAATCTGTTCTAATGGAATGTGATTAACTTGCTCTGTCTGCTACAGAACTCACATATTCCTGCATTCTGCTAAGGACTAGATTAAATTTCTAGAAGTTATCTGAAGTGTATAAAAATGTTTCTACTAAAAATTCAGGAACAAAACCTAGAAAATATGGAAAGTCACAAATTAATAAAATAAAACACAGATTCACATGGAAATGTGTATTTGAAATAATATATGAATTTTCAACAATAGTAATAGCTAGACTGAGAATATACATTTCTTAATTTTTCTTTAAATACTATGTATATATTTCTGTCTTATTAACATTTCCATCTTATCGAGATCACTGAAAAGCCCAGGATCTATAAAGTGTTTGATACATTCATGGTCAGATGGAGGAAATATAAATCAAGTAATGTTTTGTACATTTAAAAAAAAAAAAAAAGTGTTTAAAATATACTTGATTTATGAGAAATTAAGAATTGTCCTGGAATTGTTTGGGGAGGTGGCAGTATTTTATTCCCAGATAACTTGTTGGATGTTATTTTGTAGATTTTGTCAGCATTTGGTAACTCAGATTATTTAACTCAGATTACTTTTTTGGTATAAAAAGATAACAAAGGTAAAATCCTCAAATTAGTGGGTAATATGAAAATAAAGTAGTATTTGGCTTCTGGAGAAAGCTGCCAGAATGTCTTAATTTTGAAACACAAACATCTGAAAGAAAAGATAAAATGTTTTTAAGAGCCACTCTTTATATCAGCCTCAACTAGTCAAAGCATAGTAGGACTTAAAAACAAAGCAAACCAAAAACATTAAAAGAGGGAAAGAAAATTAAGGACCAGAATGCACATGTATTGAGATCTTTCCAGATTTTCTAAGCAGGACTTTTTTTTTTTTTTTTAATTTAAAATTTGAAATATTTTCCCCAGGTAAAACACCATACGTTTGACTTTGAACCTAAGTCCAGTTTTCATTCCTCTTAGGTGGTAGGTTTTTAGGAAGGGATTTACATAATCTTAATAGTCTATGATTAATGGTTTCTTATTTATGTGATGTTCTTCATCACTAATTATCCTTTATATTTCATCTCCTAAATTTCTTGTCACCTTTGCTAATCTATTATTACTTTCTTTAATAGTTCAATTTAAGAATACAATTTAATAATTCATGTACTTTTTTAATATGTGCTTTTATCTGTGTTATAATCATTTAGATAGTTTACTGGCTATAAAGCCATATTACAACATTCCCTTAGCTACTTAACAATATGGCTGGGTATGGTTGCTCAGGCCTGGGAGGTCACGGTGGGTGGATTGCTTAAGCTCAGGAGTTGGGGACCAGCCTGACCAAGAGTGAGGCCTAGAAAAAAATAGAAAAACTAGCCAGGCTAGGTGGTGCACTCCTATAGTCTCAGTGACTCAGGAGTTTGAAGCAAGAGGATCACTGGAGCTCAGAGTCTGGGGTTGCTGTGAGCTATGACACCATGGCACTCTAGCTTGGAACAACAGGGTGAGTCTCTGTCTCAAAAAAAATAAAATAAAATAAAATAAATAAATAAAATAAAGCTACTAATATGGGTAAATATTTAGAGAATGCTCAAAAGAAGGAAGTGAGCATAAATTTTCTCATAATTCTACAAACTGGTAGCAAATATCTTTCATTGACCTTCTTTCTTAACAATTCATAACAAAAAAAAAAAAAAAAAAAAAAACATGAGTGGATTTCCCATCCACAGAGAATCCCAGGGACTACAGAGAAGTCCCACAGAGTTGGGGCTTCAGTTAGGCAGTGGGTTAGTAAATAAAACTAAATGGTGGTGAACAGTGAAATCTTTTATGGAGACTTTACTCTCAATCCCACAAAGCCTGAGGATACTTCTACTTCTTCCTCTTTTGCTTATTCTTTTTCTTTCTTTCTTTCTTTCTTTTTTTTTTTTTTTTTTTGCATTTGGTGCTATTTTAGGGAAAGAAGTAGAGATAGCTGCACTTAGTAGAAATTATCTGCTCTTGTTATCCATGTCTTCCTCTCAACCACGGATGAATTAGTATTTAATGAAAATATATATATTTGCTTACATCTAGATTTAGTCTCAGAGATTTTGTTGTAGTTGGGTATATTGGTTGACAGTGTTTTGTTTGCAAAACATTGCAATGCTTGCCGATGGTACAAAATCAGGTGATGCCTATTTTCTCAAAGCAAATGAACAAAAGATGGATAGAATCCAATCATATATTGTAAATAATTCTTTTAAATCATTTGCTTAATTAACAGCTCAATATGGCTTTGCAGTTTGTGCTTGTCTCTCCTGCTTTGTTAATCTATTTTCTGTAGTTAATAATATCCTACTTGCATTTATTAAGAGTTAATCTAATCTATAGGTCTCTTGTTTGTGTTCTGTATTTCCTTGAAGGCTGACGGTGAGGGCTGAATGTCCAATGCATTTGGAGGACTTCCCTATGGATGCCCATGCCTGCCCTCTAAAATTTGGAAGCTGTGAGTAAATTTATTATAAATTTTCTCCATTTTCATGAGAGATCAAAGTGTTTAAATGAGATATGTCTACTTAGTTATGTCTGTTAGAAAGACAGACAAGTGTTTCAACAAAACTTAAATAGCATAATACTCCTAGAGCCTTCTGTAAGTAGTATTCCTTGAGTTCACTTTTTGATGTTCTTTCATAAAAGGGGTTATCCCATATCTACTGAACTAGAAAACATGAATGGAACTAGTTAGTGGAAGATTTGTATTTTTTTCTGAAGTTGTATTTTTAGAAAAAAAGAGGGAAGTATGGATGCTTATAACTTGTGAATAATATTTCCCTCCCAGTTAATGGCTGTCATGGTGTCTATTTTGTATCTTTACTGGCACTTGTTTGATCTTAAGAATAATTTGACTTGTTAAAAAGACAATAAGTGAGGGTGGCGCCTGTGGCTCAGTGAGTACGGTGCCCATATATCGAGGGTGGTGGGTTCGAACCCAGCCAAGGCCAAACTGCAAAAAAAAAAAAAAAAAAAAGACAATAAGTGCAGTAAGTCAGTGTTTCTTAGTAGTGAAACCTACACCTAACAAGTGTTGCCAAAATAAATAAATAAACAAACAAATAAGTAATTCGATCATGATCTTAGAAAATTTCTAGATGTGTCCGGATATATCAAGAAATTCACGTATACATTAATGCTTTTTAGCGTATCGTAGGTGAATGCTCTTTCCAATGATTTTCTGGATTTCTACTATTTGGAACTATTCAGGCATCTGTCTAAAGAGCCAAGAGAATGGTGGTCAGGGGAGTTAAGTTCTTGGGTCTTTTTTCTACCCTTCTGCTTTTGACTAGTTTGTATGCATGAAGTGAGTGGGAATAATGTATTCTCGGTTTCCTATAGGGGAATTACATATAAAGACTGAGTCAACTCCTGGACTATACCTAACCATTTTTCAGTTCTATCTAGACAGGCAGTCTGAGTGTCTATTTTGGTAAAGATATGATTCATAGAAGAAAAATAGTGGTAGTGTAGGAAGACAGCAAGCAAAGAAAATAGCAAAGAGCCTTCAGGCTCCTAGCAGCGCTAGTCATGGAGAGAAAATGCTCTGTATTTATAAATATAATTATATATGGAAACTCAAGGACAAACTACTTCAAAAAACCGTGAGCTGAACAGGGCTTTGATGAGAACTCCCTTCTCCCCACTCTTCTCCAAATATAATATACAGTCTATATTTTTCCTTCTGATTATAAGATCCATTTTTAATAAAAATTATATATATTATACATTACTTGCATGTCAGACAGTACATTAAATATTTGTACATTCACATGCTCATCAAATTCACAACATAACCCTATAGTTAGGAAGATGATACATCATAGTTCCTCTGGGACAGTACTGAATTATGTCTAATATTCTGGTAAAATTACTAATAGTGCCCTTGTTTACTGACAAATATGTTGTGATTCCTAACTGGGACAATGAATTACATTTTTAAAACAAAGTAGTGAGCAATGCCTTCAATAGTGGGGATTGCTGGGAAAAAGAAGGGTTCATATTTTCATATATGTCATATAAAGGAAAGTGATTGTTGGTTGATTGCTGAGCAGTTTCACCTCTTAACAAAATGGATATCTTAAGATGCTCTTAGGTATTAATGACGTATTCTTAGAATGAGGTATTCTTCCTCATTGCAAGGTGGCTGCTGCATCTCCAGCTACTGCATCTTTCAAGGCAAAGGTTCATAAAGAAGTGAGTAGTATCTGCAGCAAGAAGATAAAATCTTTCTCTAAAAGCCTAATAGTAATCTATTCACATTTCACTAATAAAATATATGTTGGTATTTGTGAAGGAGTCTGGAAAGCAGACTCCTTTAATATTTTTAATTGGGCACGTTGTCAACCTGAAAAATATTGGAGGTATTTTAACAAGAAGGATGTAGATAGTAATTAGAAAACAAAGAGTATCTTATATAAGAAAACTGGAACTAAAGAAAAATAAGTAAGCTGTTTTCCATCTCCAGAGTGTTTTCATGTAGTCTTTCTCTGCCTTCTTCTCCTGGTTCGTCAAATGGTTGGCTTCTTCTGTCTCATCACATCTTAGCAAAAATATCCTCTCTGAGGGCCTTTTATGATGAAATTATTGGAATTTGCATATAGTACCACTCGTCTTGTGGATCACAATGTACATTTATTTTATGTACTCTATCACAGCAGCAGGTATTATTTTATTTACTGGTTAACATTTTTTTTATTGTTGGAAGACTGTACCCTGCAGTCTTCAGGGCCAGGGCGTATGAGGTTTGACAAATAAGTTCACAAATTCATCCTAGAAAAAGTGCTACATACCTCATTGCTGAATATCAGTACAGATATCTTTGAAGTACTCCCATTGGAAAGCTATGCACTGAAGCCAGTGACTAGTCCACCCTTCAAAGTAATTTTGGAACTCTTTTTCTGGAATAACCATCAGAGTTATCATTGTATGGCACACAAAAATACATCACACAATTAATGAACACCACTCAAAAACTGCCACATATCAACAAAAACATGGCCCTAAGACATCCATATGCCAAGGTTATGAAACCTTACTGAGTTATTTGTCCAGTGCTCCCAACATAAGCACACAGTGGCAAGTTCACAGACTTAATTGTCAGACCTCATGTGTTCACAGCTCCTTTGGTAGTGGCTAATACAATTCAGACACTCGATAAATACTTCTTGAATAGATAAAAATAACCATAATTAGACTTTAAATGCTCCTTCAATATTTAGAAAGTTCGAGTTCAGAAAAGAAGGCTTAAGACAAGTGTGGCAATTAAATTGGGAAGACCTGCCATTGAAGTGCAGGTTCAGATGTCTTGTTCGGGGGCAGGGTGGTGATGGGGACACCATGGTTGGTTCCTACTGACTGCTGTTGGCATGAGAAAAGGTCATAGAGGTCCATTTGTGGTCCAATCATTTCTCTGCAGTGTTCTAATTAGCACATTTCAAAGGTGAGGAAACGGAGGTAAAATCAGGCTAAAAATTCTTGGACTCAATTTTTGGAGCAAACATTTTGCCAAAATACTAGAGGAAATGATAAGCAAGAGAAGTTTCCAATTGTTTAGTGGAACAGTTTGTAATAAATGTTCATAAAGCTTCTGAAGCAACCTCAGTCATGTATTAAAAAGAACTAAACTCAAAAAGCAGACGTTCGCCTTACCATTCTCTATTAGATTTTGCCTATCAGTGTTAACTTGCATTTTTCTGCTCGTTAAGGAAATAGCCGTCTCATAAGCACAGATAACCCAAAGACAATGTGTGTGTTACTACTGACATCTTTTAACTGCTTTGAAAAAAATACAATATTCAGCTTTGATTCTAAAAGAAGAGATTTGGGTTATCTGACATTAAGATATAACCAAGTTCTGAATCTAGTACTGACTTAAGGAGTGATTGTTTCTTGACTGACTGATCATCAAGTACAATGCCTGTAAACAAAGAGAAATAAATGGAATTTAAATAAATTCTGAATAAGATATAACTTTAGAAATTATTTATTTCACTTGCCTCATGCTGAAGTCATAGTTCATTAGCAACTGCTCTTTTAATACTTAATCTGTGTTCCCAATGCTGTACCACTACAAAATTCTTCCATAATGCCAACCAAAACCTTTTTATCTTGCTTTAGAAACATTTTTTTAGGTAATATAATTGATTTGATATGATAGCTTAGAATTTTTGATGAAGTAATTGAAGACTCTAACCTTATTTTTCTTAAGCTACAGTCACAAATCACATAAGCTTTCATAGGAACTACTTTTTAAATACTGAAATCTGAGGAAACGATAAAGTGTATCACCTAACCTAAGAGCTTAAGTACGTCTGTCTTCATCTTAAAACACTGACTTTGATCATGCTAATCTCTTCATTTTTGAAGATTTTCATTCAGAAATGGAAATGAATAATCTGCACCTTCACAGTGATGTCATGTTTGTGGTAGATGATCTAAAACATTCTAACACACAGTTGTGTTTCTAACAAATTGCAAGAAATAAAGACACCTACATTATGTGAAGTAAGAAGTCAATGGTAACATATTTTCTCCCTCTGCAACTATGTTAGTGACAATACATGAGGAAGTATAAAAAGATAGAATCCAGGAACTATTGCTAAAGGTGGTAGGAATAATAAAGAGGGGGTAGGTTGTTTTGAAATGACATCTGGAATTGGCCTCATCAGTAATTACATGACTACTGAGTACCTTTGCTTGACTTATGAGCATATGCTATATAGTTTTTGCCTAGAAAAACCTTACAAACAGCAGTGGATTGGAATGAATGGCATGCTAAGTTTCTATCTTGGTTTCCAACTAATTTTTGATATGCCATTAGATAATTCATGTTATGTCCAATGCCTCAGTTCAAATGTGATAAAATCATACGACCTTTAAAGCACTCCCAAGTTGAGTGTTCACTCTTTCTGTGTTACCATAAGCTCAGTATGTCTTCTCTGGTAACACACTTTCATTTAAAAAAGAATTAATTATAATAAAAAAACATATTTTACTGGATGTCGGTACTTACAAATTATCAATAATACAGTCTTCCCAAATGAGTGTGCTCTGCTTTCTTCTGAGAATTTTTTTTAAAAAATAAAATTTTATACCCTCCTGACAAAATTCAATGCTTTTACTATATACAATGCTGAAATGGTTCATTTTTATTTTTTTCTATGTCCGTAATGACAGTCACAATTAAAAAGGAAAAGTTAATGAAGCCAAATTCCATATTATCCATGGGTCACTTTTACACGTCTGATGGACCAGTTCATTCTCCTAAACTTCTGGAATAGTTTATTTAAAAGGATATTTGATTGTAAACTGAGCCAAAAGTGATGCCAAAGCCGGCAGGATACCCCTGTAAAATCAAGGAACAGTGACTACATTTTTCTGCATCACTTACCTCAGAGAAAAGCAATCACTCTAGTTGCTTTGTTTCAGAGACTGAGGGACATGGCTTGCTTGTTTTTCTAGGAGCCTTATTTTCATGTAAAAATGAAACTATAATTTTACATCTTATGATATGTTAACCTGAGAAAATACACATTTGGACTCTCTTATGTTTGGATGTAGAATAATGTTAAAAAATTAAGTCATATCCCCCAAGTCTCATCACCTAAGAGTGGGGATCAGGGCAAGCTGAGGTGCACTTTGACATTTAAGGGCCCAAGGCACTTTTGGCTTTAGAAGCCATGCCTCCAAGAAAATAATTAAAATTATATTTATTTTATGACTATGTTGGTATAAAGATGAATATAGTTCACAGTACATTATGTGTATGTTCTGTGACTAGAAATTAGAAAACCGATGAGATTCCTTTCCCTTCTTTTTCTTCCTGACTCTATACCCACTCCTTCTCCAAACTGCATTAATTAAAGATTAAGAATGTGACCTAACTTCTCATAGACAGGCTTGTTAAAAGTGACGGGCAAATGAAAAGGATTGAGAAGAACTACGTCGTGTAATTCACCGTCATCATCATCATGGTCACTATCTAGAAAGAGGACGATTGATAAAAAAGAAAGTAAACTCAAATGGGTGTGCAACAAAATTTCCAGTGTTATTTTCCACTTCTATTTTTTATTTTTTTATTTTTTTATTAAGTCAAATACACATAGGTCATGAATACATTTACGCATATGTAGGGTACAATGTGTTTTTTTTTTTTAATACAATCTGACATGGTTACATCAAACCAATCAACATAGCTTTCACCTCATTTACTTGATTATTGTGTTAAGACATTTATGTTCTACACTTGACAGGTTTGACTTGTACCCTTGCGATATGCTCCATAGGTGTGGTGCCACCTTTTACTCTTCTTCTATCAAACCTCCCACTTCCCCTCCCTTCCCACTCCATTTCTCTCCTTCATCCTGGGCTATACTTGTGTTCTATCTTTCATAACAAAGTGTGAGTAAATATAAGTAGGTTTCATAGAAGTACAGAGTACATTGAATACTTTTTCCTTCATTCTTGAGATACTTTACTCAGGAGAATATGTTCCAGGTCCCTCCATGTAAACATAAAAGAGGTAAAGGCTCCATCTTTTTTTAAGGCTGCATAGTATTCCATGGTATATACATATACCACAATTTATTAATCCATTCATGGATCAATGGGCACTTGGGCTTCTTCCATGACTCGGCTATTATGAATTGAGCTGCGATGAATAATCTGGTGCAAATATCTTTTTTGCAAAGTGATTTTTGGTCTTTTAGATATACTCCTAATAGAGGAATTGCAGGATCCAAAAGAAGTTCAATTTTTAGATTCCTGAGTGTTCAAACTTCTTTTTTTTACACCTGAAGCTGGGGGTGGGTTCTAATAATTTTATTTTATTTTATTTTATTTTTTATTAAATCATAGCTGTGTACATTAATGTGATCATGGGGCACCATACACTAGTTTCATAGACCATTTGACACATTTTCATCCAACTGGTTAACATAGCCTTCCTGACATTTTCTTAGTTATTGTGCTAAGACATTTACATTCTACTTTTACTAAGTTTCACATATATCCTTGTAAGATGTACTGCAGGTGCAATCCCACCAATCCCCCTCCCTCTGTCCACCTCCCCTTTCCCTTCCCTCCCTTTCTTCCTTCCCCCTATTCTTAGGTTATAACTGTGTTATAGCTTTCATTTGAAAGCCATAAATTAGTTTCATAGTAGGGCTGAGTACATTGGATACTTTTTCTTTCATTCTTGAGATACTTTACTAAGAAGAATATGTTCCAGCTCCATCCATGGAAACATAAAAGAGGTAAAGTCTCCATCTTTTTTAAGGCTAC
>CAUYPK010001557.1:0-64304 GCA_963574355.1 Loris lydekkerianus
ATTTCCTATTGTCGTAGAGAATTCACTTTTCATCACGCGTGATGATCCGATCCAAAAAAGGATCATTTTGGTTGTGCAAAAGCAATGAAGAACAAACCTCGAAACGTGACAATTTCTGCCGATCATTTAAATCCTGGGGCACCCACTTTTCAAGCTTTTTGACCTTTCCAATATGTTTTAAACCATCAAAAACTACATGGGAGCTGACACCCAGTTCTTCCACCATCCCACTCACTGTTTGTGATGGGTCAGTCTCCACCAGGGTCCTCAAATCCTCGTCCTGGATTACTCTAGATCGACCACTTCGGGGCTCATCTTCGAGGCTAAAATTTCCGGAACGAAATTTCTCAAACCAACGTCGAACAGTGCATTCATTAACACTATCATTGCCAAATGCCTGGCTAATTTTTCGGGCTGTTTCGGCAGCGCTTTGGTTCAATTTGAATTCGTAGAGAAAAATTGGCCGAAAATCGCTTAATGACATCATATAGTAATAGGCTGAAAAGAATAAAAAAAATTAAAAGTAGATAAAAATGAACAGCATCAATATATAGAGTACAAAATTCTCCATCAATCAGTATATACCACGACACAGTAGAATAAATATTTATTGAGACATGGAGCTACAAAACACATGACATTAAAACAGACAAAACGTTTGAAACAACCTAATCGTTTTGGTATAATCTAATTATTCCATTTTATCAATTTCCCTTTTAATGTCATATCTATTAAATCATTGCCTAAGCTAAGATGACAAAAGTTGATTTACACATTTTCATATAAGAGTTGCATTTACTTTTTAGAGCTGGGTGTAAATAACATGTACACATTAATTTTGGATTATATAGGAGCATATACTGCTAAGTTTATTTCAGATATAGGAAAAAATTTATGTCTGAGATATATTTGTATCAAAAATGTAGTTCTGGCCGCTGCAGTTGCTCATACCTATAATCCTAGCACTTTAGGAGGCTGAGACAGGAAGATCCCTTGAACTCAGGAGTTTGAGACCAGCCTTAGCAAGAGTGAGACCCCCATCTCTACTAAAAATAGAAAAATTAGCCAGGCACTGTGGCAGGCATGAGTCATCCCAGTTAATTGGGAGGCTGAGGCAAGAAGATCACTTGAACTCAGGAGTTTGAGTTTGCTGTGAGCTAGCCTGATTCCATGGGACTATAGCCTTGGGCAATACAGTGACACTCTGTGTCAAAAAAAAAAAAAAAAAAAAAACTTCTACTGGCTGAACATGGAGTATGCTTTGGGTATGAATAATAACATTCAACTTTGTTGTAAATGAAAATAATCTATACCTATTATGATTATGTTAGATTGAAGTCATCTCATTTTACAGGTTAAGGAAGATTGAGTCCATTCAATCATATAATGCAAAAAGGAAGCACCATATTCCACACTTAGCAATCATTTAGTTATACAGCTTCCTGAAATCTAGAACTCTAAGTGACTTTAAACATGGCCAGATTCAAGGCTGTAATGACATTATAGGATTCTCCACCAGTCCTCAGCTCTTAGCTGATTACCGTTTCATGGCTCCATTTTTGGAATTGGGTGTCTTCATATGAGAGGAAGGATGTAGGATGACTTGCCTGAGAATCGTGCCTTACTGGCCTTCAATCCCAACAGAAAAAGCTTCCCTGATAACATTAATAGAAATGTCATACAGAGAATTATCATGGTGTAGCCTGTAATACTTGTCCATAATCAGAGGATTATGCTAATCAGGCCAGATTTTGGTCTTACTCCCCTCAGTGACCAAAAGGGAGACCGTACATGAAACAGAGGGATAGAAAGGATTCCCAGTAGGAAAAGGTTTCTGTCAAGGGAAAGGAAGGTGTGCTAAACAGATAGTATAAACAGGGTTCCTACGCTTCCCAAATATTGAGATGTGCTAGTAGGTGCTCTATAAATTTTATTTTGAGAAACATTTAGAAAGATTCATATAGCAAGAATATTATAACTTGGGTCATGGACTACTGTGTAATTTAAATTAAAATTCCAATAAGTTTAATAATTTACAATGTTATTGTTAGTGGGAGAAAACATGTTTTCAACCAGAATTTGATTACTAGCTTTGTGTAATAGTTTATAGTTTCAAGCACTTTTGTTTCTCTGTCCTTTGAGCAATAAATTCTTTCCATATTACATCTCCTGAATGAAGATTATTCCATCAAGAACAAAGCATTTTTTTCAGGCTCCTTCCCACCTTTTACTAATTGAACTAAGATTTGGCCACGTGTCTCTTTCAAATAAAAAGAGGGTGGCCAAAATCACCGGAAAATGGCTAATTATACCCACAATGGGAAAATTATTCCCATGAGTAAGTGCTTCAGAGTGTAAAGTGAAGTTCCAAACTCAATCAAAAAAATTTCTTTAGTAGTTATTCAACTGTTCAACCTGGAATGTTCATTAAAGAAGCAAGTAAGCATAAGTAAGTATAGGGTCAATGGTTTTTCTGTTGTTGTTCAAGTACAGTGTTAGTAAAGGTTATTATAGTCAATTTAAAATTAAAGTCAAATGTAGGAGGTTTTATATTTTGTTTTTAAATAGCTTAGCATGCTATATTCTTTAAGATGTTGCTACTTGATTATAGTGTGTACCAAAAAAAAAAAAAAAAAAAAAAAAATTCCTAGAGCTTTAGTTAATATAGGCTCAATTTTAGGAAATATGCAGTTGCATTAACAAGATTGACACTTTTTCTTGGAATATACTTATTGAATTTGATATTTCTATAACTACTTAAAGGATGAAATAAAAAACTATCATATTATTTCTTCAGAAGTTAAAAAACTCAAGATTCATTTGACCATCGCCTTGATTGCAGCCTTAATTGTCCAGTTATAATGCTATTTTAATTGTGAATATATCAAAACATGCATACACTAACTTATATTTCTAAACATTTTAATGTGACCGTATAAATGTAAGTAACATTTATTGAGTTCCAAGGAGTTTACCTACATTATCTCATTTTATTTTTACAATAGCACTCTTGTTTAGAAGCTATTTTGCAGGTAAGAAAACTATTCTTGCAGAAGTTGTTTAACTTGCATGACAGAGTTGGATTTTAATCTCAGGAAGTCTAAATTGTATTTATTTTATTATCATTACAACTGGTGCCTCTAACTAGTTTCACACATGGTCCTCCCGTTATGCTCATTATTAAATATCAGTTGGATGCTGCTCCCTTTATTTCAATATCTAGCTGGAAAAGAAAACTCTGTGATCAAGAGGTCAATGTTAGCAATATATACTCTCTTGGTTTAAATCTAGGTGCCTCTTTGAAAATAAAATAGTTTGTGGAACTGTTTGTAAGTTTTTATCAAGTTTTTTATAATTGGGGATTAGATTTGTTTTTATATCCTAGGTCATTCTGATATGTTAAATGTAATATTTTTTCTTATAATTTTACTGATGATTCTGTTGGATTTTTGCATGGTTAAATTATTTATTAACCTGTCTTATAATTTCTTTTATTCTGTACTTTTAAATTTCATAGCTGACGCACTTTATGTTAATTTCAAAGAAGATAAAATCTCAAGGCAACCCAGATTCAGAGAGTGTGGGTTTCCAGTCCCGGGAGCATGAGACTATTCCAATGATGATGGTAGTAAGTTTAGCGTGGGCTAGGTGAACTGATCCCAGATTGTGTTCTGAGAAGTCTGGAAAGAGGGTCAGTGGAGAGGAAAGAACTAGACCAGGGGTCCTCAAACTACGGCCTGCGGGCCACATGCGGCTGTGTTAATTGTATTTGGTCCCATTTTGTTTTTTACTTCAAAATAAGATATGTGCAGTGCGCATAGGAATTTGTTACTAGTTTTTATTTTTAAACTATATTCCGGCCCTCCAATGGTCTGAAGGACAGTGAATTGGCCCCGTTTAAAAAGTTTGAGGACGGCTGAAGTAGAGTTTAGCCAAATTGTCTTTCAAAAGTAAGAATATCTCTAAAAAGAGGTAGTAAATGAAGAGGCGGAAGTAAGGAAACTAATTTTATTTTATTTAGGTATATTTTCTCTGGATTCCCATTTAACAAAAGAAAAAGATTTAGATAAGTGGTCCAATTTTTACTGTCTTATATTCAAACTCAAACTCCCTTGGGCTACTGGTACTAGGAGACACACGGAAGGTCTTTCTGAGCCACCAAAAAAAAAAAAAAAGTTTTAGAGAGCACTTGATTTCAAGGGTATTTTGAGTTCAGTTTACCTTGAATAAAACCTTTTCCTGTATGCCATTTTTTTCTTTTTATATAAATTTTGAACACCCACCCAAGACTTAAATTCCTTTTATCCTAATTCTGAATCCTGGGACTACTAATGTCCTGTTTTAAATGTTGGTAAAATCATTCCTTTTTATAACCTCCTGAATGAATTCTGTGGATAATGTTTAAAGACAATGAGCTAAGCCTCTAAAATTAGCCTAAGATTCTACTTACAAAATATTTAACAGCAGAATACATCTCACTTCTATATCTACCAAACTAGGTGAAAATAGATGCTCAATAAATAGGGTAGGATGACTAACTGAATTTCTAGAATAAAGATTTCTTTATTTAAAATGAGTTCTAAAGTGCTTGGAGTGAGATAATTCATGTGATTTTTATTCAAGTGCTTTGCCAGTATGAGTTGTCAAGCCTTTATTAATGAAAATTTAAGAAAAAAAAAAGAAAAGCAAATAGGACAATATCACTAAGAAAAGGCATTGAAAGAAGAAATCATGTGGGAAAAAATCATAAATGAATGTGTTTGATGCACAGTGAAATATAACGAGAAAATTGGATGGTTAAGCAAAATAACTGAATAAGCAAAACAGAAATGTATCTTGGACTTTTTAAGCCTTAATTATACAAGTAAATGTCTCAGTTCTGTGAGTTGGTATTTTATAGAGGGAATGGCCAAGCATTCAGGGTCAGAAAATCTGAGTTCTGTGCTTGGAGTCAGCCCTAAGCTTCTTCATGTCCTTGGCCAAGTGACTTAAATTTGCATCCTGGATTTGCCCAATTTGTCCAGTTGAGATTGTCATTGCCCTGGCTAACAGAATTATAAAGTGATACAGATAATAGTAATAGTTAATGCTTATTACATATTTGGTATGAGGCAAGTGCTTTGTATTTATTATATAACTTAATACTTAAAATAATCCATCAAGATGAGTTATGGTAAAACTTACAGGCAATATTGATTGACAAGGTAGTAAGTGATATTATCTCATTTACAAGTCACATCAACCTTTTAAAATAGCCACTACTTGTATACACATTTTAAGGTCAGGAAATCAGCTCAGAGAGTTTTAGTATTTCAAGAACTAGGATTTGAAACTACTTTTCTTTGACTTTATTGGATGTATTCTAACATAAATGGCTAGCTGGGAGGCAGAAATTTACTACTTTGGTTTGATGGGAATGTATAATTTTTGATCAGGGTGAGGATTTAATGGCTTTAGAACAGACATTTGTTGCCTCACAGTTCTATAGGTCTGAAGTTTTGTGGACTTGGTTGGTTTCTTTGTTTTGTTGAGACCAGGGCCATTGGCCCCCTGAAGTTTTGCTGAAAGATCAACTCATATTATTAATTCAGATTAATAAGAGAAAAATATTATAAATGTATTTACCATGTACGTTGGGAGGATCATAGAGTGATCACCCAATATCCTAATAGGATCCAGAAGCTTACGCGCTCTTCAGAGTTCGCAGAGAGAATGGAGGCTTAGATCTTGGTAAAACAGGGTATGGAAGGAGAGGGGAGAAGAATTCCATTGAAAGGAATAAATTATTATAAGGGAGAAAGATGAGATTGGGGTTTAACTTGTAATTCGTTTTCTTGGGATTTAAATGGCCTGTGCAGTCATTGTCTCATAAAGGGGTCAGCTCAGAGGTGGTTACATTCTCGTCTTCTTTCCCCTAATGGATGATGAGGAAACAAACAGGGGAACCATATCACTTGTCCTGTCATCATGTCATTAGGGGAAAAGTCTCTTTTAATACAAAATATTCATAATACCTGGGAGCCATATTTCAGTGTGAAATTCCCTGCATGCCTTGAGTTTGAGGATTACAGGCCAAAGTCACCGGACTGGTGAGGCAGCCTTCTCTTTGGAAGCTCTGGGATGGAATATGGTTCCAGTTTCATTCAGTTCACTGGAAAAATTCAATTCCTTCAAGTTGTAAGACTAAATAACCAATTTCCTTACTGAATGTCCAGTCCAGGGTCACCCTGAGATCTTCAGGTCTCCTTCCCATCCTAGCATGTGGGCTCCTCCATCACAGACCCAGCTCCTGGGGATCAGCTCTTCCTCACATTTCCGTGTCCCCTCTGCTTTCTCCTCTGCTGCATCTCTCTGACTGACTTGTCTCCCTTCCTCCACTACTTTTAAGAACTCAAGTAATTAGTCCAGGCTGAAGCAGATATTTCAAGAGTATCTAGAATCATCTTTGCATGTTAACATAGACATACACCCCGACCTGCATCTGTAATCATTGCTTCTGAGGCAGTAGGACATGAAAATGTCTAGCTCCCTATTATTTTGCCTGCTACATTTATTTTCTTTCTATACCACTGGTTTTCAAACCCAGCTATGGATTAGAATTACCTGTGAAACCTGAAAAGAATGTTTATCCTTGGGCTTCTGTCAAGATGAAGTAAATTAGAATTTTTGAAGTGGATCTAGGCAATGCTCTCTTTCTGGTAATAACTCAGAAAATTATAATACATTTGGAAGAGTTGAGAATACCTGAAAACATCAGGTTTCTCCAAATTAATTAAATTCACCTTGTAAATAATCTACTAAAAAAATGCTGTGTACCAACTTTATGCCGTCACTGTGCTGGAGTTGGAGCCAAGAAGATGGATAGGCTGCCACCTCGTCCTTACTGTGCTCACAGTCTCATGGCACAAACACACACACAAAGAAATATTTATAAGATTATACGATATGTTTTAAAATAGATATTTGAATAGCTTGCTCTGGGAGTTCTGAGATGTTAATTATGTCTGAGAACACTGTAGAATATTTTGCTTGATTTATACTTAGCTCTTTTTAAAATAGTCTGGCTACTACCTAAAGACAAAGAAACACAAGAGTGTTCATGTTTCTGCATAGTCCAGTGAGGATGATGTAATTATATTGTGCTTCTGCGAATTTCATAAGTCAAAAGTGTATGTGGCTGACTATTAAATGTGTAGATTCCCAAGCTCTTCCCTCAAACATTCTGATTCAGAGAATCTTTGGCCAGTCTAACATTTCAGCAAGTTTTGGTGGTGAAGCTGATGAATGTGGCCCATGAACCCACAGTTTGAGGAACACTGGTTTATAACTACATCAGCGATTTGATACCTATCCACTCAATGGCTTAAAAAGTAATGCAAGCCCCAAACAATATCATGAGAAGCGTTGCCATTTCAGTTTCTTATATCAGTCACAAATCTTTAGAACAGAGAAGCTTCTTTATACTTTGGTTTGCCTACTGCTTTACATATTAAAATTCTGTGGGACTTCTCAGGCAAAGTTCAGGTTCAGAATTCAAACTTTACACTGTTATTTGTTTCTTACTCTATTGGAAGTAAAGAGAATAACTTGCAATAACAATTACAGCCCCAACTAAGCAGTCTGGGAAAAATTAAAGTTCAGCAGGCTCTTGCATTCTGAAATTGTTCTCAGTGACATCTATTCTAGAAGAGTGCTTTTTTTCCTTGTTTTGATTTAAAAGAAGTGTAGCTTGTGTTATATGTCATAAGTAAGGAAAAGTGTGTACTGATAGGACGCAAATCAACTTTGCTCACACAAAGGTTCAGGTTACGCATGACAAGTAAGATATGTATGGAAACTGCTCTGTTAGCCAACCTTATTAAGATAGGATAAATAAATGAAAAAAAGAATATGGCTTAAGGCCTGTAAAACTCTAATCAGAGACAGAGAAGTAGAAGAGGAAAGTTATTTTATTGTTTTAGTCTTGGAATGAATGTACATTTTTAATACTAGGATTAGGTGACTCAACAAAAATTAAGAAATGAAAAGAGGCAAATATAAAGTATGCATAGGAATAGTAACAATTTGAGAAAATAAGAAGCAGTTTTGCAAGGCACTGGTTTGTGTTTTTATGTTCTGATAAATTAATATTGATAAAGACATACAGGCCTCCAATGTTTATATCAAATAAAACAATGCTGTTATACTTCTGTATTCCAAGAAGGCTGCTCTTTTAAAATTTATGGACTTAGAAATGTGAGTCTATGCATAATTGTCTTTTGGGGCAGTTCTGAGATGGTACTAAATGAAACCAGAATGGCAAGTTATGTAAAGTTTTCAGTGAGCTGTTTTTCGAAAGTTATTCTAGGTTTTAAGACATTTTACCAAGTTCCTTCAATAATGAAATAAATGATTTTTTTTATTTTAATGTTAAAGATTTGGGGGGAAACATCAAGAATATTTATAAACAAGGGTTTTCTAAAATTCTACTTGTAAAGAAAATTATCTCACTTCTAGTAGTAGACCGCTTTGTTTAACTTTAAGAAGAGAAAATAGTATTTCCAAGATTTGTGAGACTAGCATCTAGAAAGAGAAAATCTTGGTAACTACTTCCGGTACCATTGTGATTACAAATTCAGTTAAGAGTATAGATTAGAGCTTTCATAACTCAGAACTACTTCTTCTGCTAAACAAACCTTAGCACACGTGGAAAAATCCACTGGCAGACTTAATCATTTAACTTGACCTCTTTTCATTATTTGCCTGTTCTCTCCCAAAAATTAAATGGAAACTACTGTATTTCATGAGGTGACAACCAGTTCAGTTATCAGTAAATAATTTAATAAGATCTGAAGGAGATTCAAAAGGATTTTCTTAGCAGCTAAAATATCAACTGTATTTTAGCAAAAATATATTTAGAATAAGCTAAATATAGGAGAACCACTTGCTGAATCAGCCAGTTAGAGGAAGCGTGAGAAGAAACAATGAGCTAACTCAAGGATTACCTTTAAACACACTTGTCTTAAGAACAGTCTCTCCATTCCATCTACTAATAAAAGACTTCGTCTAAATTGACTTTCAGCTACGTTTGTAAGGGCATTTTCCATGTAGGCAGTCATGAAGCATCTATTACTAAACTAGAGAACTGTTGGTGAAACAGGAGATTCCTTCACACTACCACACACTATGGTGTCTGCTGGTAGGAGAAGTTTGATAGGTCCTTTGTAAAGCAGATAACTCAAGTTAATTACATTGCCAAATAAATTTAACATAACAGGATCCTATGCAGAATACAGGCATCCACTATGTGTTTGAATGGCTGCTACCCAAACTTGTGCTCCATCCTTGATAAACCGGGGGGCCACTTGATAGAATGCCACAAGTGTGCAGAGTGCAAGTGATAACCCTGTTTCTAGTAGCACATTTCCAGATCACTATGGAATAGCATGAACAAAGAAAGCTGTAAAAATGGAATTATGTGCATTGATAAACATTTTGTGAGCAGAAAAAAGTCCCCTGATTACTGGTGACAGGACAACTGCGTGACCACTAAGAGATCTTTCACGAAGATACTTTTTGAAAATACGATTTTGAAGTCTATTAGATAAGCAACATAAATAACTGTAGTGTTGGGTGAAATGTTTTTCAAATATACAAGGTTTGGAAAAACTACAAACATGCTTTTTGAAGTACTTTCCTTTTCCATTTTTTGAGCCCATGTACATATTAAAAGTAATTTTATCCTGACTCACGGATAAATCATCAAAGCATCGTTTGTAAAACCTATTTGATTTTCAGATAGAACAATATTTATTTAAATGTTTTGTTTGCATGTTTATCTATACTTCTATACAGAATAATATCAACTACTAATGTTGTAAATATACACTTACCAATGTTTTCTGTTTGGTTTAATTTTATGGGTTCCAAATGTAATATACTGCTTCAACATCCGTATAATCACAAACTTCAAAATTGAATTGTTTTCATGATTTTATTTGTAAGAAAATAAAATAAGGCATACTGACTTAAGAACTGCCCCTCCATTTATATTGTCAGTAGAGCTTCAAACACTATCTTAAACCTTTAAATATAAGAAATGACGATTAATAGTTGTGACCAGTGTCCCTGATTGTGACTTTAGGATTTTAAAATATTCTATAGGTTCATTTTCTTTTTCATTCATTCATTCATGTATATGATAAATATTTATTTGCTGCCAGTCAAAAAGGATGCATATAGATACAATAAATATAGATATAATGCCTAAATTGTAAGTGCATGAGGAAAACATTTTGGCAATCCTATATAAAAATAAATTTAAACACCTACAATTCAATAGCTTAATACAAATATGATTTTAATAGTGATATTTACTTTGAAGTTTTCAAATTTATCATGAACATAACTTTGGTTCATTAGTGTGATATTAAATACTTACATCAATCAATATTTCAGGTCATGACCTCTGGATTTAAAAAATTCTTAAAAACAATGTCAAATATGATCGAAGAGAAAATGTGATTTGAGTCTGGAGACAATTTTGCATGTAAGTATTGGGAAATTAGATTTTCTCATAGTAAAATGTAATAAAAACTACAATATCAGCTCATTAATGACTGAATTGCAGAAACCGTGCTTCACTGTACTCTGCCTACTATCACACTTTGTTTTTATATTTAAAATTAATGCAATACTTCCCGATATTTGGTTATATTTTTCTTAGGATCACTTAACAATAAAAACCCAGGATAGTTAACAGAAGAGGCAACATTTGGAAAATCACTACAATTCAAAAGAAAAACTGATTGTAGGTGAGTCCTTGGTGGGAGCAAACGATGGCAGAGATTCTGTGTGATAATTGGTGGTGTTTCTCATGCATGTGGTAATACAAATGATAAAACATGCGAACATATAGAAAGGTTTCACAGATTCCTTTTTGGCCATTAGTGCTATAATAAAAATTATGGCTAGATTCCTAACAGAATTAAATCTAAGTTAATTTCAATGGTAATATATATTTATTGGGATTTTTGTCTCATTTAAAAAAATTCTTATGTATTCAGTTGAATTAACTGTATATTTCATGGCTATACAATAGTATTATTTCCTAGTAGCTTCCAGACATGACAGGGCGTAAGCATTAGGAACATTACTTTAGCAATATTTGTCTCCTAGAATTAGCAAGCTAGAGGGTGGAATTTTAGAGACCATTTTTCCTACCTCAAAATTGTACCTACTACTAGATATTTAAAGAGAATTATTTATTTGATATTGTTCATTGCCTATAACCTTATTTCCATAACGTAGGTGTCTTAGAAAATCTTTTATTTTCTTATTAAAAAAAGATTTGATTTTCTGTAATGAAAAATAATTTCTATTAAATCACAAGGAAATTTTTATGATGTCTAGATGTTGATTCTCAAGAGATTAGCTCAGGACTAAATTCTCCCCTTAAATAGCTAAAGTAAAAAAATTAACATGAAACTATTACTTATGGAAAATATGAGTTAGTTTTATAATACAATATACTATCAAAATATATATTATTATATTCATGTAAAGCTCTTCATTTTGAAACGTTCATCATTTAATCCAAATTTTGGTAAAGGAAAAGAAAGCAAGTTGTTTTCTAATTACTTTAAAAAATATATAGTGATCCTAGGATTTTGGGAGGCCAAGGCAGGTAGATAGCTTGAATTTAGTAGTTCCAGACCAGCCTGAGCAAGGGTGAGACGCCTTCTCTACTAAAAATAGAAAAATTAACTGGTGGTTGTGGGAGGTGCCTATAGTCCCAGCAACTCAGGAGGCTGAGGCAAGGGGATCTCTTGAGCCCAAGGGTTTGAAGTTGCTGTGAGCTGTGATAATGTCATGACACTATAGCCAGGCAAAAAATAAATAAATATATATATGTGTGTGTGTGTGTGTGTGTGTGTGTGTGTGTGTGTGTGTGTCTATGAGGAATGTTTTTGTTTATAAATCTAAGTAAATTAATATGTATTTACTTAAGCTCATTAGTACTTTAAACTATGATGTCCTTAAACATTTGTAGAACATAAGCCTATGAATTAAATATTTAAAGTAAAAGTATTATATGATATTAAAATAAATTTTCTGTTGAAAGCCATATACATTTATTTCATGAATATTGATGAATTTTATTTATTTCATTTTTCGTTGCAGTTTGATTTATATTACGTAGTGTATTTCACTTTGGCTTTAATGATGGAGAAAAACTATGTCCTGTATTTTCTGTTTCTCTTGCCTGTGTTAATGGTAAGCATAAAAATATGCATGATTATTTCTCTTTTCACTGAAAATATTCCTATAATTGATAAAGGTTAATAACAACAAAATTACACCTGTTACCAGATACATAAATGTATTACACTTTATGTCCCATCAACAGAACAATCATTTATTTCCTAAGAGTGAGGGCTGAAGGGTAAAGCATTGGGGGATCAGAGTGGCAAGTATCAGTAGATACGAAAGTATAGAACACCAATTTGAAAAAAATGAAATAACACTATAGTACAGTCATTTATAGTAAAGTACTTTCAATCAGACTTGTTGCTTCTGAGTTAGAATTGTTAAAAAATAATAATAATAGCAAGTGATTCTCTCATAAATGTTTTTCCCATTCTGCCAACTGATTGACCTATACTGATTGAAGGGCATTTCCAAACCATGCACTGTAGTTTAAATTTCCCATTTATTAGGATAAACCACTATTGGTGCTAAATTTGGGAAGTTGTGTGTGTATGCACACTCATGTGCACCTCTCCACATGTATGCAGGAGATATGAGATGCAAGGTAGACAATCTCCAAAACTCAATTACTCTACTTAAGGAATCATACATCTCATACATTTAATTTTATTTTTCTTTACAGTAATGTATTATTCATATTTTTCTCTGCCTCAAATCAAAACAGTGACTGTGCTCTTATTATATTAAATAAATATGAGAAATGGAGAGACCTACTCTCATCTAATTCTCTGCCAGCAAAGAATTTTCCTGTGGTGTTTCCAAGAAAACCCTACAAAGATAGAAATAAAGAAACTCAGGAAAAATACAGAAAACATGAACAAGAAAAAACAAAAAACAAGACTACATTCCTGTCAGCATTTGCATTTGAAAACATTCTCAAGTCTAGGAGCAGTCCAAATTCTTCACGTCCTAGATGGTATCTTTAAATTGACTTGAATTCAAAAAAAAGGACTCCTTTCAGCACTGAGTGTACCAGCGAGCTGCATAGAACTTGGCTTCCCTGCTGGTAATTCCATAATAGATTACCAGCTGAATATTGTAATTAAGAAACTGTGACCCTTTCTCTTGAATCTTTTCAAGATAGTGTGTAAATCTGAGTCTTTATTGCAAGTAGAAATAAAAAACGACATCCAGTCATGCAATCCTGCAAACTTCCTGAGAACATCAGAAACTGTGGTTTTTAAAATATGAATTACCTTACTGTTGTAATTGCCCATTTGTTGCTTGAGTGGCATTGGTAAAACTTGAGTTGTGCCTGTTGGCCCCTCTGGCTCAGTGGGTAGGGTGCTGGCCCCATATACCGAGATGGCGGGTTCAAACCCAACCCTGGCCAAACTGCAACAAAAAAATAGCCAGGTGTTGTGGCAGGTGCCTGTAGTCCCAGCTACTCAGGAGGCTGAGGCAAGAGACCTAAGCCCAGGAGTTGGAGGTTGCTGTGAGCTGTGACGCCTCAGCACTCTACCAAGGGGGACAAAGTGAGACTCTGTCTCTAAAAAAACTTGAGTGGTGCCTCACAGTAAGGGAATATTATTATTTTGAAATGAGGAGACAAAAGAAGAATAGGAAGATAACTGCTTGTAAAAGATACTTAACAGAAGAAATGCAAAGACTAAGGAGAATAGGTTGAAGGGAGATTTATTCAAGCTTTATTATAAATTAGGGAAGAAGGTCATATAGAAATTAAAGTAGAAGTCAAGCTTAAAATCGTGCTATTAAATTGAAAGAACATAAATATATAACTTGTTCAAAACCTTTATGGATTTGCACACAATAAAAATTGTATTTATTTACCAACATCTTAAATGAACTTGTCACTTTGATTATCAAAATATCATAAAAATAGCAACTAATTTTGTGAATTTTCCATGTGCCAGATACAACCCTCCAGTTAGCTCCATACCATTCATTATATTGTAATCCATAGTATTATTTTATAATAAAGCAGAGGCTTGAAGAGAGCATGATCTCTTGCTTACGTTCACAGAGCATGTAGAAATGTGGGAATGGATTTTGAGTACAGCTTTGCCTACATTCCAGAACATAGGGCTAGGAGTGTCTTACAGCCAACTACCACAAGCCTCCAAAAGCCAATAATAAATATTTCCTAATTCTGCCATCGGTGACATCTTGTTTGTTATTTGAACCTGGACATGGTGGGGATATTTATACCATGAAACTCAGCAAACACTAAAAATCAGGAATTTTTCACCAGAGGCACATTTTACCATTCAGTACATCACTCACTTGCTATTTTATCCTAGGACAAGCCACCTCTCTCAAAGACATTTGCACAGCACTGAAGTTTTGCTTCTAAATCCTTTAGATTCTAGTCACAGCAGAATCCGAAGAAGAAAGCCCTGATGGCTCTATTCATTTGGGGGTTACTAGAAATAAGATCATGACAGCTCAATATGAATGTTACCAAAAAATTATGCAAGACCCCATTCAACAACCAGAAGGTAAGTGTGACTATTTGATTCTCAAAATATTTGACATATTTTCAGAAGAAAACTACCTTCATCTCATCATTTTGAGTTCTTTGGTCTGTTATTAAAAAGGGTTAGTTGCTAGTTTTTTTAATGCGTGTGCAATTGTAATTGTTTAATTATGAAAAGCATTTTATGCGATTATGTTATCTTCTTTTAAAAAATCTGATCTCATAATATAATCTACTTGGCATTATTAATTTTATATATAAAGATATTAAAAATCAAATAAGTGTTAATATTAACACAAAGACATATGCCTCTAGTTAAACTAATGAGAGTTGACCTTTGGTTTATGTAATTTGTATTTCTTTTTTCTCAATCTGCTTGATTGGAGCTTGCATAATAAAATGATGACTATGAATATATATATTTTTTACATAATACACATACTTTGCATAGTACATTTGGTGGCAAAGCTAATGGTGTTTTGCTTCTTCTGTTTCCATTAAAACATTGTTTTGCTGACGGTGCTCGTAGCTCAGTGGGTAGGGCGCCAGCCTTGTAAACCAAGGCAGGCGGGTTCGAACCCAGCCAGGCCTGCTAAACAACAATGATGACAACTGCAACAAAAAATTAGCAGTGTTTTGTGGTGGGCCTGTAGTCATAGCTACTTGGGCAGCTGAGGCAACAGAATCGCTTAAGCCCAAGAGTTAGAGGTTTCTGTGAGCTGTGATGCCATGGCACTCTATCTAGGGCTATAATGAGACTCTGTCTCAAAACAAAAAACAGAAACAAACAAACAAAAAAAAAAAAAAACCACATTGAAACATAGGTCAGCTAATCTTTCTTTGCTTAAAAAAAAAAAACTTTATGTTTTTAATTTAAGAGCTTTTGCTTTCATGTTGAAGAAAAATATGAGATAGTAAGCATTCTACCCCATTTGAAAAGAAAAGCATTAGAGAGTTAGAATTTGGCAAAAGGACCTAAAAAAGAATCTTTCAGCATTAAAATAGTGTAATAAAAAGACTGAACTATTATTTGGTTGATTCAGAAAATACTTACACCTTGAATACAATTTCTAAAATAAAACATGTTTCCAATTTGCAGGTTTTAGACATTTTAAGTGTAGAAACACTAATGACTAATTTACAGTTAAGGACAACCAGGAAAGACATTTGCCTTATTAGATAAATAGTTACCTTTGAGAATCAGAATTAAATCCAAACTTATATATATTAAGATATTTCTAAATTTAATTTAGAAATTAGGTATTCTAATAATTACTTGAAAAAGCCAAGTCAGTGCTATAGATTATTTGCATAACATCAGCATTTTCAGCAGTCTTTAACCCTGTGGGTGTGAAACCACCCTTAAGACTTTGTGTCTTTATGCATAAGTAGAGGGAGTTAATTATGCCTAATTTTTATTTCCCCCTTAAAGGAGTTTACTGCAACAGAACCTGGGATGGATGGCTGTGCTGGAATGATGTTGCGGCAGGAACCGAATCAATGCAGCTCTGCCCTGATTACTTTCAGGATTTTGATCCCTCAGGTAAAAGCAAAATTTATGTATCTATCTCCTTGACATTTATCTAATAAACCCCACATTCATTAAATTACTGTTTTCCTTTTTAATTTTAAAGAAAAAGTTACAAAGATCTGTGACCAAGATGGAAACTGGTTTAGACATCCGGCTAGCAACAGAACATGGACAAATTATACCCAGTGTAATGTGAACACACATGAGAAAGTGAAGGTATGCAACAACTATGAATTTCAATTCAACTTACACTAACTGTTCAGTTAGGTGACCAATGCGGTATTGGAGAAAAGTTAGTCAGTGTTCCATTCCCTTATAAAACCTTTCTGTGAGACAAATTGAGAAGAATAGTGAAGAAAAGTGTCTGTGATAGGAATTACTGATTTTGTCATTACACTGCGGAAGCAACTCTATTGGGGAATAGTGTATTTACAAGTCAATGTGTCACTACTGGGTTTCACATTTTCCAAAGAAAACATACCTTAACAGTGTAAGAAAAGGAAAAACTTTCATTTGTAGTAGAATTTCTAGAATTTCCTCTGAGTTTGTGCTCAAGTAAACAGGATAAGCCCAGCAGGGTGTAGCAGCCCCATTTGCCCCCTCAGTAGAAGACTTGCATTCTGACTGGCTGTTAGGTCACTGGAGTTCATGTTCCCATTTTTAGCTCCACATATTAAAGTCTGAGTTAATCAGTGTTTGTCCCAACAAGAAAGCTTTAATAGAAATGCTTGCATGTTTCACATGTGTGTATTTAGAGGCAGTTTGTCCTAGTGATTAAAACTGGGAATCCTGCTATCTCACTTCCTGTTTCTTTCCCAAACCAGAGGGACTTTACGCAAGTCTTTCAACATCTCTCTGCCTTGGTCTCCTCCATTCCCTCAGTGTATAAAATGAGAGTGAGAATAGATGGCACCCTTATGGTTTTCATAGGAATTGACTTAAAACCAGAAAAATACTTAGAAGATAAGCATATAGTAAGCACTTAATGTCCAGCTATTGTAATCTTTATAAACCATATATTCTATGCTAATTCAAACCATATTCTAAACCATATATTCTATGCTAATTCAAAGAAGGGTTTACAGAAAATTACAAAATAAAGGGTGGTGCCTTTGCTCAGTGGATAGGGCACAGGCCACTCAATGGATAGGGCACAGGCCATACATACCCATGCTGGTGGGTTTGAATCCTGCCCGGACCAGCTAAAACAACAATGACAATTGCAACAATAACAAAAATAGCTGGGCGTTGTGGCAGGTGTTGGTGGTCCCAGCTACTTGGGAGGCTAGGGCAAGAAAATCACTTGGGACCAAGAGTTTGAGTTTGCTGAGAGCTGTGATACCATGGCACTCTACCTAGGGCGACAGGTTAAGACTCTGTCTCCAAAAAGAAAAAATGGTACAAATAAATTTATTTATTTATTTATGGTACAAATAAATAGAATGCAGATGAATAAAAATAAAAGACAACAAGTCAAAACCAGTAGAAGGAACACATTTGTACAGATTATAGGCACTTAATAAGTTATATTGAGATTTGTCTCTGAAATTCAAATTTGTAAAAAGAAAATGAGAAACTTGGTTGGGATAGAAAACCTTACCTGATATTTAAGTCTAAAGCAAATAGTTCATCAAGTAGCATTTGATTTAGGTGCATAAAATATAAAATTCTGGTTTCATATATGATACAACCTTGATCAATGAAAGATTTAAAATTTGTCTTCCAGTTTTTTAAATAACAACATATAATTTAGAAATTTGATGTCACTTGACAAATTTGTATTGATAGACTTCATTCCCGATGTTTTTAAGTATTTATTGGTTTGTGAGCTAACCAATAAATAAATGTGAAATTTTGCACATGTAGGTTTATAGATATTTATAGTACTGATGTCAGTCTAATTATTTTCTTATTCATACAAATTACAGACTGCACTGAATTTGTTCTACTTGACTATAATCGGACATGGATTATCTATTGCATCACTGCTGATCTCACTTGGCATTTTCTTTTATTTCAAGTAAGCATATAAAAATATTTTAAAAATCTCACCAATTGACCTGGATGAATGCAGTTACGTGTATATGTATGTAATGTGCTAACAAAATATATAAAGTATAGGCCATTTATAGCATAGATGCTTAAAATATATTGAATGTTTCAAATAAATTGAAATAATTGATCTTAGCTTTATAAAATATGTAAGGGAGACTGATAAAATATTTTAACTCCAACTTTACAAAATTAGTAGGTATACATGAAGGAAATCCTATAGTAAGAAAGAAGCCCAAACCAATAAACAAACCTAATTATATTTATTTTAGGAACTGTCACATATTATAGAACTCCTTACCTGAATGTTCAACATTTTAAACAAATTTGTAAACTATCAATATACAAGTATGTTATAGGAACTGGCTTTTTTAGCAAATAATAGAAAAGGCATTTTATGTATTATTGAAAATGTAATCTAAATATACTATTATGGTTAGGTTATTTTTTCTAGTTTGGGTGGTCAACAGTGACATGGATAAACGTAAGTGTTTTAAATGTTGGATAATGAATAACATCTGTTTGTTATAGTTCATTGCTGTGTAAACCTCATGCAGCCTTTTTCAAGGGTCCTTGGACATCTTGACAATTAGAACAAACCCATACTATTTGTTTAGCAAGTTCAATAGGTATGTTAATGGAATGGATATGCTAATGGTTGGCATTTTCATGATGAGAAGTAGGGGAGGCTGAAGTTTGTATTGACATAGAAAATATTTCTTTGTGAGAGGCTAGTGTATCTACTTGGTTATTACCTAGAATGAAAGGTTTTGGCAGTTTGGTATTGAAGAGAATTTGTTAACTTTTCTATTACTTTTCTTGAAGGATAAACTTTGGACTTAAGTTACAAAAAGTACTTTCTGAGATGAATTAAAAAATTAATACTGATAACATACATTATATGTATCCATTACTCACACAAAGACACAGCATTAGCACTAATATACTTAATATTAACTAATTTTTCTTTTTTTTTTTTTTTTAACACGAAGACCCCTGTGACCATTACTGAGTAGAGCCTCTAGTCTAAGGGCATATAATGTAAATTATAAAGGTTTAAAGACTATCTTAAAATTTTTCATGGAAAAAAAGAAGTTATAAGTTAAATATTTTTAACCTCAGGGAATAGAATGCCATCCCTAACACAAAACAAACTATAGTCTTGAGAAAGAAGATTTGCACTTAAATTTGCAATATTAAAAAAAAAATAGGTAATAGAAACATGTTACCAATTTATAAATAAAATATGTAAATATATCTGTAATTCAAACATTCTTTGAAGCAATTCCTAATATTTTTTCAGTTTTATTCATGTCCAATTGTTTCTATGATTTTAACTGGAGTATGTAAATTATTTTAACTATTTTCATAACAGTATTATATAACCACTGTTTTATGTTACTAAGTAGTTTTTAAAACAACCATTTAATGAGATAAATAAATATTCCATTTAATAGGTTTATAAAAGCTTGTTAAACAATTATATTTTTTAGCATTAACATTGCTTCCATCTTTTTCTGTTAATTAAAAAAGACTGCAATGGACATTTTCAACCATCACTTTTCCCATATTTTGCACTATTTTTTTAGGCCACATTCCCAGAATCTTGGGATTTCTTGGTCATAGTTTATATATCTTTTTATGGCTCTTGAAACATATCATCTCAAAAGTATCTCAAAATCAACATGTTCAAAACAAATTTATAATGTCTTTCTCTTCCTAACTAACCCAAAGCTGGTTTTTCTTCCAGAGGGATCCATCTTTCACAGATGGCACCCAGCAATCTAGTTCCATTAGCCAGAAATTTAAGAGCAGTCTGTTATACCTTTTTCTCCCTTCCCGGCCCCCCCTCATTGTTTCCTCACTCCTTGTGGATTTAACGTTTGAAATGCCTCCAATCTGCCCAACTTGCTTCATCTGTACTTCCATCAACACCAGTCTTATTCTACCTAGGCTAAGCAAATTCACTTTCTCTCTTTATTCAGCTTGAAACAATGCAGCCAGAATAATAGTTTCAAAGATTTTAAATCTGACTTTATTAGGATGTCTAAAATTTTTTAAATTTTTTTCTAAAATTTTTAGACATCCTAATATAATTCATATAAAATCAAAATTATTAGTGTACTTCGCCTGTTCCCTTTGCTACCTACCTCCTAGTTAAATGTATTTATTTTCCATATCTAAACTTACCATAATTTCCTTAGTGAAACATTCCTGAATTACTTATTGTAATATTTCTGAAATTACAATTACAAATTACAATTAGTGGACATGAGCTAAAATTTGGTTACCATTCAGAATACCATCATCTCTGCAAATTAAAAACCAATACAGCTGAGACTCTTCAGATTAAATGGCTTCTTTTTATATTGCATGTCATAAAGCAAAATAGCCAAGCACATTAAATTTTTGAAAGAGATAAAATTAAGTATAGCTTGTATTGCATGCCAAAACCAGTAGTCGGAAAGAAAACGATAGTCTCCTAGAATTCCAAGTTGTATGGACCCAACAAGTATAAATTTAGCAAAGTCTTAAACCGCTTCCATAAAGTCAAGGGTAAAATTAACAACACTCTTTCATGTGAAAGAACCTAAGATTTAAGAGCACAAATCCTCATTTGTGAATTAATGAGGCAATAAGGGGCTGCCAAATAAAAACAATGTTACAAGCCAGACTGCACCAATAAAATGTGTAGTTTTCAATGCTAAACCTCTAATCAGACCACTTACTAACCTACTTCACTATGTAAAAGGAAGAGAGGTCTTAAGAATTAGCTTCATGGAATGAGAAGATATTGAAGATTATAATATCAGCTGATCAGGGTGTCAAGGTGCTAAGACAGAACAAGACAAACTATCTTAAAATTTTTCTTGGAGAAAAAAAGTTACAAGTTAAATATTGTTAACCTCAGGGAATAGAATGCCACCCCTAATTCAAAACAAACAAACTACAGTCATGAGAAAAACCTGAAAAAACCAAATGACTAGAAGTGAGAATATGTAGTTTGCATAACAAGAGAGAAAAAAAAATCTGTTCTCAAAAGAAAAATACCAACAGTTAAACAAAATGTAATTGACCACTGGTTGACCAATTGACCTTCCTGTCACTTCCGGCTCAAGGTTTTCAGCCAGAAATTAGATGTGCATCTATTAAGAATGCTGAAGTGAGTGTTCATAGCTAGACCTGGAGGTCTCTAATGCTCCTTCCATGCCCAAGAGTTGATGAATAAAGTAGTAGGTTAATAAAAAGGATTATAAAGAAAGTCATTTTTTAAATCAAAGTACATAATCATAATATGAGTGAAGTTAGTATTTGTTAAAACGTTCTGCAAGCTAGAGCAATCTCCATAGCGAAACTAAATTTCTTATTGATTAAAAATCGAAAGAAAATCAAGGTCAATATTTTCTATATCAGTATTAATGTCTGTTAAATAAACAAATATCACTCAGTTGATATTCACGGGTAATTTTAAATTTAAATTGAGGGACTAAAATTTGAAACCTCAGAATTAGTTTACTTCATCTATGAAAAAGGTTTTTTTGAACAAAAATTGTTCACCCTATATATATTAATTAGCTTTAAAAATGCAATTTTTAGACACAATCTTCACTCCAAAAGAGAGGCCAGAAATGTCAGTGATGGGTAGGATTTCAACAGAGAGAAATTGTAAACCTTAAATAATGAAGTGATTATTTAGTCTAGCACCTAATTTTATTTATTTTTTAATTAATTAACTTTTTCAGGGTTTTTCCCAATCTGTGCTTTTTCTATTTAGAGATTTTGAACAAGAAGAAGCAAATCTACTAATTATTTTCCTTTATTCTTATGCATTCTCGGGCTTTCCATAAATCATGAGAAAATGGCATTTTGTATATGTCTAGACATCATTACAGAAAAGTGTGTACTCTAGGCAAGCAGAACTGGTCCTGAATTCTGCCTTTATCACTTACTTGCTGAGTAGCATCAAAGAAGTTCTTTTGTTTCTCTAATCCTCAGTTTTACATCTTTGAAATGCAGATTATATTAGTATCTAAATCATAGCTTTGTCACAAGTCCTGAGATAACAGCAGTATTATCAGGGAAACGCAATCTTAAAAATGTCTAGTTCAGAGGAAGCATCTAATATTGGCATTGTTATCAATCTTCTCCATTAAAATATTGTAATATAGATATTTAGCCCTGGTACGCACATTTCACCAGTAGGATCTCTAAAAATAAAATTAAAGAACATGGTTTTTAATTTTAGATATGATATACCACATTTATAAAGAAATGTTTACGATGTTCATGTAAAAATAAGTAAACAATGAATGGACATGTTTTTAAATCAAATTAATAATGTAAATATTTCAGAAGAGCCTATGTCTAAGCAAACTAGGCAAAAATAATAAGAGTGTATTAATGACCACAAGATACCACATAGCTTACTTTATACTTGAATTCATATTGATGAATCGGTGGTCTTTGAATTTAGACGCTTCTAATATACACACTGCAGAACTGTCTACTGAAAAAAACACTTGGAATAATGGAAAGAATATCATGAAGTTAGCTCTGTGAGAGCAAGAATCATATTTGTTTTGTTTCTTTACACATCCAACAACTTACTATAGGATTGTACACACAGTAGAGACTCAATCAGTTTTTTTCTTTTTGAGGCAGAGTTTCGACGCTGCTGGAGTGGTATGGGATGGCGTCCTAGCTCACAGCAACCTCAAACTCCTGGGCTCAAGCCATCCGCTTGTCTCAGCTTCCAAGTAGCTGGGACTATACGCCTGCACAACTATACACCACTATTTTATTTTTAGTAGAAATGGGGTTTCCCTCTTACTGAGGCCTGTTTCAAACTCCTGAGCTCAATCACTCTATCCTCCTCGGCCTCCCAGAGTGCTAGGAATACAATACACCACGGTCAGGTAACCCTATCTCCAAATTAATGAATTTCTGACTAGAATCAGGAATATGTTGTTTGCATAACAAGAAAAGGAAACAAATGACACAAGTATAATTTTATGAAAACCTAATAATCAAAAAGATTGTAATGAACCACTAATTGACCAGTTGACCTATCTGTCACTCAGCGTTTTCAGATAGACGTGAGTGATTTCTATATTGGGTTCATAGCTGGACCTGAAGGTCTCTAATGCTCCTTCCAGGCCCTATGACTTTCAGCAAGTCCCTTGAGTTTGGCCTTTGTTTTTCCATCAACAAAGAAAAACATTAGATTGAGAGTCTTACAATTCCAATCAGTAGAACTATCCGTGTAAAAGAAGATAGGAGACTGCAGCTACAAGGAGGACCACCAGGCCACCTCTGAAAACGCTGAAAGTGCTGGCTGTGGAGGCTCACAGCTGTAATCTCAGCACTTTCATAGCTGGAGGTGGGTGGATCACCTGAGCTCAGAAGTTCAACCAGCCTGAGGAAGACTGAGACCAGCTTCTCTACTAAAAAACAAACAAACAAACAAAAACCTAGCTGGACATTGTGGCAGGTGCCTGTAGTCCCAGCTACTCGGGGAGCTGAGGCAAGAGATGAGGATCACTCGAGTCCTGGAGTTGGAAGCTGCTGTGAGCTTGACACCACAGCGCTCTACCAAGGGCAACAGAATGAGACTCCATCTCAAAAAAAAATGCTGAAAGTGAATGGTTCATGAAGCATGTTCTTGTAAAGTCAGGAGCAATAGATTACTATTAGCTGTATTTCAGCTAACCTGAAAACAATTCCCAGTGGAGCTGATGTTTTACACAAAATCATGTTGCGTAAAAATGTCTATCAGCATATATTTTCTACTTCTTAACCCAGTTCCTCTCTCTGCAGTCATCCTTGCTTAGTCTCAGGCATAGGAACCTCCACCCTCCTTTGGTAACCGAGGGTCACTGATCCACCAGGATAAAAACAAAGGACCATACAAAAAGGTGATTTAGGATATTGTATGTTATTATTATTATTATTATTATTTTTATTTTTTTTTTTTAGAGAGAGAAGTCTACTACTCATTCACACTTTAAATTAGAAACAGAGAACATGAAACACTGGTCCCCAGACATACTTCAGTTTGCTATTAGAGCTAATTAAAGGAAATAGAGCAGGAGATAAAAAGAAAGTGAGCAGAGAGGAAGGGTAAAAGAGAAGAGCCATGGCTTTGGGGTTTGCCAAACCCTAAGAGGCAATGACTTTCTTGTAATTATCCTTGTAAAAACAGAGCAGAACCCTTTAGATAAAAAAAATAAATAAACTTTACTGGAATTAGTTACAGATTACATTTTAATTGTTGTTTAAAATCTGAAAGCACAGCCAACCTTGCTCTTACTTTCACCTCAGACAAAAGGCTCCATCTTCTTGCCCATAAAAGAGAGCATATAACATCTATTTTATTAGTACAAGAAAAAAAGTGGCTTTTTAAAAGAGAAAAAATAACATTTTTGCTAACATTTTGGACACTGATTCCAAACAATTATAGCCAAGTTGCATATCTGTAATTATATAGACAATAATATCTTTTCTAGGTATTTGCTGTACGTCCCAAATAAATTTCAGCAATCCCTTCTCCAACAAACAAACAAACCTCAACTCTATCCAATGAGTAGGACAAAACGTCCTCCATAGCAGTGCTTGTATTTCTGCTTTTCAGGACCAATTATCCAGATTCTTACTTTTTTTTTTTTATTGTATTATATCTGAATATACTATTTAGACAATACTGTGAACTCTAATTTTATTTTTTAGTTTTTGCATACTTGTTTTGAATTAGAGCAAGCATAGCTTTCTCTTTAAGCTATAACTTTTTCCCTGAAAATTATGCATGATTCAATCTTTTTTTTTTTTTTAGAGACACAGTCTCACTTTGTCACCCTCAGTAGAGTGCATTGGAGTCACAGCTGACAACAACCTCTGGCTCTTGGGTAGGCGATTCTCTTGCCTCAGCCTCCCAAGTAGCTGGGACTACAGGCGCTGGCCACAACATCCGGCTATTTTTTTGTTGCAGTTTGGCCAGGGCGGGATTCAAACCTGCCACCCTCGGTATATGGGGCCGGCACCCTACCCACTGAGCCACAGGCACTGCCCGCATGATTCAATCTTTAAATCAAATTTAAACACAGTTAATTAGTTAAAGAATTTCTACACTGAACCCCCCAGCATTCGTTCTACAAATCGTTTGGCAATGTACCAGTTTGGGCAACTTTCACTTAAGTAAATCTATTTGTCACCTGGCAATTTTGTACTGTCAGGGGGTTTGACAAGAGCTAAGTTCAAAAACATTTGTATAGAGTTTCCTAGATAGCAGACCCGTCACTGCACCCCCAGCATCATCCTTGCATTCTTAATTAACACTTAAGGAGCATTCATTCATTATAATGTGTTATGCACTGTGGTCTGAATATCTTATTCTGTGCTATGTATTTCAGGCTTCCTCCAGTTTAACATTGGATATTGTTTATTTACCTATAGCTTTTTAAAATAATATTTTATTACACCACACTCAGTAACTTTATCTCCACATTAATGAATTTTAATAAATGCACTAAAAAACCCACCCACCCCCCACGCTGTATGTTGCAACAGCTTAAAAATATAAAATTTCTTTGAAAACTTTTACAATATGTTCACTGTAATTATATAATAAACTAATTTTTTATATAATATATTGCATTTTCACATTAGAGTATCAGATTTGAATAGGACAGAGTGGTGCAAACATAATAGATTTGCTTTAACAAAAACCAGTTCTTCTTTTGTTCCTGTACAAAGGAAAGCTGGGTGGGGAAATATGAACAAAACACATTAATCAAAATAGAGAATTTAGACTTATTTTAAATAATATATATTTAAAGTTATAAATCTGTTATAACCCACATTTCTGTTCCTATTGATATTTTTGCTAAATGTGCAACTTTTATGAACAAAGAATTTATATATTTAAGCAAATTAAAATATAAAAGTTCTGTGTAAGCATTCCTAAATTTTTATTGAAATAGAATGAACAATATAGAATAGAATAGAAAAATAAAGAATAAAATAAATAGTTTTCCATTAATTGACAAATCCAAGATGCAACAACAACAACAAAAAAAAAGACTGTGAGGTTCAGAATCATTTGTCGATCATGCTCTTTGAATTTCACTTTCTACATGTATAAAACAGAAAAATAAAACAATATACTTTTCCCTTATATTCAGTCACATTGCCTGTTTTTCTTGCCTTTCAAACATTTTAAGCTGAGTACTTTGACTCAGGGTGCCTTCTATGCTTGGAATACTCTCCTGCTCTGACTTCTCTGGTTTCTGTTCTATCTTGAGTATTCCCACAGTTCTTTTGTATCTCTTAATCCTGTCTTAATTTCTAAAAAGCTAATACCGATATCCGGTATTACATTATTTCATTTATGAGCCTATTTACCTTCTATTATAACATGACATGAGATCAGAGTCCTTTTTTGTACTCTTCACAATGGTTCCCCAGTATCTAGAACAGTGCCTAATACATTACTACACAAGAATAACGACTAATAAAGTCAACACAAGCCTCGTTGCTCCCTTAAAAATGTCAGCATTCAAATTCAACAGATTAAACAATATGAGTACAATTTTGAGAAACTTACCTCAATTTTATCAAAGAATAATGATACTTCAAGAGATTATTAAAAGCTATAATAACTTTAAAGTGCTTATCTCTGTGTTAGGGATAGTATAAGGGTTCAAAATATGGTGGCTGCTATTATTATAAATTTTACGTCTAAAAAGGATTTTGTTTGTTTGTTTATGTTTGTTTTTGGAGTTCAAGAACCAAAGTGTGAGGCATCTCATTGCCAGACGTCAAGCTACCCTACAAGGCTATTAAACCCCAAACAGCATGGTACTGGCACAAAAACAGAGACATAGACTTATAGATAAGAACAGAGAACCCAGAAATAAAAGTATCCTCAGATTCCCATCTGACTTTTGACAAAACAGATAAAAAATATACAGCAGGGAAAACAACCCTTGTTCAATAAATGATGCTGAGAAAAAGCAGGATAGCCACATATAAAAGACAGAAACAGGATCCACCCCTCTCATCACTCACAAAAATTAACTCACAATAGAGGAAAGACTTAAACCTAAGGCAGGAAACTATATGAATTCTAGAAGAAAATGTTAGAAAAACTTACAGATATCAGACTAGGTAACGAATTCATGAAGAAGATCCCAAAGCAATCATGGCAACAACAAAAACAAATAAATGAGACGGGATCAATTTTAAAAGCTCCTACATAGCCAAGGACACAATCAAAAGAGTAGATCTGTTTCTCCTTTTGGTTTCCTGCCTGTTGGTAGAAGAGCACTCCCATCACAGCACTTCACAAATGGGAGGGAATCAGTTGGCAACACACAATGACCATGGGTGTTCAATATGCAGCCCAGAGCTCCTATGTTATGTTAAATAAGCATCTGTAAAAGGTAAAGGCAGGGAAGGAGGAAGCAGGATGGAGGAATACACACCATTTCTCCTCCAGAAGGACTTTCAAATTCAAATGATTGAAAGCTCCTTCTAATCTATCCAGATGGGTCACCAGCAGCCCCCCTAATGCAAGCTATTGATAGAGGTTACAAATGCTTTTTGTTGTACATAATCTGGTCATCCCATCAACTCAAGTATTCATTCAGTAGACAAATGATAGTCATACTTCTTATTCCTTTGATATATTTGTTGTCTTTGGCAGTGTTTAGATTGGCATAAGTTTTCCTTTTTGTATACCCAGCTAATGTTTTCTTGGGAAAAGATCTGATCATTTGGGAATTAAATCAGATAAATGCAAATAAGAGAATACTTTGTAGGCTGGGACGTTATTATGTTGTGTGCATTCTCTCCTTTCATCATTTGTTTTGCTCATGCTTAATATTGAGGAAAGTAGTTTGAAAATTTTTAGTTCGTATCAAAAGCAGATGGAAGCCAAAGGCAAGGCTATTGTCCATGCTAGTGGCAGAACTTGAAGATGAAGTGTATAACATTCAGGGTCAGCCTAGTAGTAAACTCAGTAATTTGGTAACAACTATAGACTGAAAGAATGAAAGTTCTTGGGAAGATAATTTAGGTTGCTTTCTCTATTGCTCTTTATCATAGGGAAATTGTTTTTCTAATGCTGTTTTGTAAGAAAAAGATGACATTTCTTCACTGCTTCATTGAATTACTTAAAACAGAATTTTAACACAGAGGCAGCTTTACTTACTGAGAAGAACCTTCATGCTATTCTATTATTTGTGACAGAAAATCAATATAGTATTGAATAAAATCAGCCATATGATAATTGTATTTAAAAAATAACAACTAACTTAATATTGAGTGTTCATCATGAGTTAGGTGCCATGCTAAGCATTTAAAATGATGCATCTCATTTAACCATCAAGCCAATTCATGAAGTACAGCTATTTAAATTACAGATGAAGAAATTAAAGATTAGAGTTCTCAAATAACTTGCCCAAAGTCATACTACAAATATATGGCAGAGTTTAGATTTACTCTCTGAACTATGTATACTAACTTGATAACTACCTGCTTCTAATTATTCCAAAAGATAATTGAAAAGACATGGTGTCATTGCATATAAAATGTAATAATTTTGTTGACACACTTGCACCGAGTGCCTCTATGACTCTACTTGCCAAAATTGCATATTGAAATAGTGTTCTGAGGTGATTCTGTAAACAATATGAAATGGAAGCAATCCAGACCCACAGACCACATTTTGTGTTTTTCGTTTATGCTAAGATAGAATAGGATATCGTAAAATTCAAAGAAAACAGAGAATTTTTGTAAACTTTTCTTAAGCCTATAAAATAATTGATTTTAATATTTAGAATACAATGAGAACATTTAATAATTTAAAGTAAATGAAAAAATGTATAACTCTTTAGGGTTTATTTAAATAAAACATTTGTTTATCAGTTACATTTGGTTTTCATTTACACGTTGATTTTATTCGTACCAATCCACTTACATGTGTTAATGAATATGTTCAGAGGAAAACAATATGCATCACTAGAAAAATCTTAGCCATTTTTACCACGAGGCATTGATAGAAACCATATGTCAGATAGCATCTGCCTGCATTAATTAAAGTTGCAGTTCCTGGAGGCAGAAATGGAAGAAACTAAAGCAGGATATTAATATTTTAGACAGTAGGACACATTTACACAACACAAAATGAAATGACTTGGCAATGGTCCAGTTTATTAAAATTTGGACAGCTAGACCTAAAAATTAGTCCCTTCAAAAAAGGACGTAATTTTTTAAGTCTTCTTTTAAGAATATTGGGGCCTAATTTATGTTCCTATGAGGATAATAACACAATTTATAAGCACTGCTAAAGTGTATAAAGCACCTACTATGTGTAGTTCCTGTTCTAAACAGTTTACAAGCATTAATTCATTTAACATTCACAATAATTCAACAGCCTACATTCTGCTACTGTCCCCATTTCAATAAGAAACAGAAATGTCATGGGACCTGACCAAGGTCCCACAGCTAATGCAGAATGGAGCTGTGATACACTCCGAGGGTTCTGTAAAGGTCTGTGTTTTTAATTTAGACAATATGCACCTCAGATCTCAAAGGCAATCACAGAAAGGGCAAAACACAGTGAAGCCCAAAAGGGAAGGACATGAAATGCTGCACTCAGGAAGATTCCTATTTTGGAAATTGGGTGAAGTAGTCTTTACTCCAGTCCTACCCCAGATAGCTGAGAAAACCCACATTCACTGTTATCCCAGTCAGCCTAGTTTTTATAAAAATAGATGCTAAGGGAAAATAGATGTTTGAGAAAAAGCAATCAAGGGGGGAAAAGTAACAAACAGAATATCTGACATGAGCAAAATTACTAATGCAGTGAACATCAGGACTTTTAATGTATCTGAACAGCACTCTCCATAAAAGCACAAATCCAAAAAGGAAGCAAAGTTTGTTAATATAAAAAAGCAAAGAGAGTTTAAGAAAGATCTTGGAAATGAAACATATAATTACTGAAATTAGAACATCTAAAGATGGACCAGATTCTAGAAGGGACACAGCCGAAAACTAGATTAATAATTCAGAAGGTCAAGTCAAGAACATCTAAAACACAGAGCAAAAAGACACATATCTTGAAAAAGTAAGCAATAGGAAAAATTAGCATAAGAAGTCTAACTTTTTAAAAGAGAGAACCAGGACAATAAAAGAATGAACAATAAAAGAAAACCCTTCTAAGCTAAAGAAATGCACAAAATTCAGATAGAAAGAGTTCGTTGAATTTGGAGCAGTAAATTCTGGTGATGGGAAAGGCAATGACAACCAGGAAATAACTTTGAGGTGCACAAGGACAAATCCAAAACTACCGTGTGCGATATAATAAAATATATAATATTGAGAGACATAAGAGGCTCCACATTCATAGGAAATATTAAAAAAAAAAAAAAAATTTGGACAGCTAACCTGGATATCAGGGTTTCCAAAGAAGAAGTCTTTGGTTTGAGTTACCTAGGGTGAGTATTCCGGGTTGACCATATTTTCTGGATTATTTTGTAAAGCACTCAAACTTGTATGTCTTTATAATGAAATAACTTAAGTATATGGTTTGTTTATTAAGTTCATTTCAAGTGAATTTCATTCTATTATTTCAAAAGTTTACCTGTATCAACATTGTTTAAGTCTAAAAAAGGGAAATGCAGACCACACATATCCTTTTATCACAGTAAGAGAAGAAAAGCCAGGCTTACGCCTTTAATCCCAGAATTTGGAAGGCCGAGGCAAGTGGATTGCCTGAGCTCCCAGTTCGAGATCATTCTGAGCCAAAGTGAGACCTCATCTCTAAAATTAGCTGGGCATTGTGGTGGGCACTTGTAGTCCCAGCCACTTGGGAGGCCAAGGCAAGAGAATCGCTTGAGCTCAAGAGTTTGAAGTTGCTGTGAGCTGTAACACCACAGCGCTCTACCAGAGGGTGAGAAAGGCTATGTTAACCAGTGTGATGAAAATGTGTCAAATCGTCTATAAAACCAGTCTATGGTGCCCCATGATTGCATTAATGTACACAGCTATGATTTAATAATAATAAAAAATAAATAAATAAATAAATAAATAAAGTGAGACTCTGTTCCAAAAAAGAAAAAAAGAGAAGAAGCAATCGCTTCTTCTGTGGCCGTCCTCACAATAATCACATTTAGAAGAGAAAATATACTAACAACTCACTTGTAAGTACTTACCTTTCAAGGCCGTTTGAGGTGGAAGCAGGGTCATGGGGAAAGTTGGAATTTCGAGAGGAACAGAAACACAAACGGTCCTATAGAAGAGAGGGTCATTTAAATGTACACAAAGAAAATTAATTATTTCAACTCACCGTTTATTTTACTAGCTCCTATCTTTTCACATGTGAATGTTTTTAATATATCATTATAATTAAAATATAAATGTTTGTTTATGTTCCTAGCTAATATATTTCAGCTCTTCTATCATACATTATTGTTGAAAGTCGTCTTTAGTGTTTGTTTTTCCCGATTCCAATTTTCTCCTTACCAATATTTCATATTTACTAAGCGAATCTACTCAATATTTTGGTCATAATTTGAGGACTATGAAATTTGGGCTATTTGTATGTAGGTGTGTCTTAACTAATGCACTTAGATATAAGTGGGATCAGGAGTAAAGGGCAAAATTGTGTAGTTAAGAAAAACATTTTATTTTATTTTTTCTTATGATGATAGCTCAGTTACTTAAATTCTCTTACTAAAAAAGTGTGTAACTGCAGGGGAGAGCAATTCCTTCCTCAACGATACTTGGCCCTGCACAGGCACAGAGTAAACTCAAAGCAGGCATTTTAAAATAAGACCACGTGGACACATTTTATATACCCAAAACTTTCACCATAGAAGATTGATAAACTGCAGAAATAAGCCACACATATTATAATTGATTTACATAGAATATTTTTAACTAGACCTTTTCTCATATTTATCAGTTCCCTTCACGCTCAGTGAACACGAAGTAATCACATTGCTGCTGTGGCATTTTATCAAAAAGGAGGGCTGTCCTTTCCTTGGTAGTGAATTTCCTTAACTAATAGGAATCATGCCACTTCTTTATTCAAAACTCCCAAAGATTCTTGTTTTCCATAAAATATCATCAATACTCTGTAGATAAGCCTTGATCGCTGCCCACCTGTCATTCCTCCTGTCTGCTGCAAACTCAAGTCAAAGTGAATAAGTCTGTAATGTGAAAATACCAGCCCTTCTCAGTTTTTTCTGTTTTGGTGGATTCTGGTGAGATTTCATGTACTTGTCGGTACATAACTGTCTTACTTACACTTAACAATATTCCACGAGCCATCTTGTCCATGAAGGAGGTCTTCCCTAATAACATAGAATTGGATTCCTTTGTGTGTGTGTGTGTGGGGGGGGGGGGTTGTAAAATACTAGACCTATATATAGAATTACAGACCTACAGGTGGAAAAAAATGTCAGGGTCAATATAGCCTAAACTTTGCATTTTTTAATATAGGATACTTTGGCATCTCACCCCAATTCTAAAATTCTGGGCAGACAGTCTTTGTAGGATAATAGGATAGAGTGATAAAATAAAGTAAAAATATTCTTGAAATTTCCTAAGTAGAAATCTTTGGTTTTAATTATATGCAGTGGGTTACATAGGTTGACAGTGTGAATTGCACAATTTTATAAAATACAAAATAAGATTTTATGTCTGTGAGGGAATGATTCTTCCTGTCTTCCTGTATATGTGTTCAGACTTGACATTAAGTATTCAGCTTTAAGTAGATCATGTTCTTTATTTTAAAACTGTTTTTGAAATAAGCCTTTGAGTAAATGTTTAACAAAGAAAGCAATGGCTGAGCATAGGCAAGGCAGTCATAAGTGGATGGTCAGGCTAGAGTGAGTGTGAATTCAGTCTTATGAGCGGCACAATGTATCATCAAGGGCACTTTTTCCTGAAATCTACTTCTCTATGAACTCCACACAGATAATTCTTTTGTTTTATATAAGAGGAACTCCATTGAGTTTGCACTATTTTATCATGGATCTCATGTATGGTTGGGCCAATTAGAAAAATTCAGTAAAGCTAAGCAAACCTCATTGACTGCTACCCTATATTGTATCTGTTCATCTACTCTAAACACATTGCGATCCTTCACAGAGCTGGTCTGCATAATCAGCACCAACACAACAAAACACAGGCTACATGTGTGTTACAAAACAAGCTGTATGTTGTCAAGAAAAGAGCACTGCCCGTGTGAAAATTTGACGGATAAAAAGTGTTCAAATTAATTAGCTGTACAATTTTTGATCAGTTGTCTCTCTTCACTAAATCCCAGTTTCTGGATTTGCATAATGAAGTAAGATATTAATCATGTCCAGAAATCATTAGAAAAAAAACTACATGGAAGCCTTGTACAGGCAAATTTCTTGTCCCTGTGTATGTCTGCTCCACTAAAGCAATTCATTCCTCTTTAGGTCTTAAGGAATTAGTTTCCCCTAATTAATCCTTTATAATGACTGATTCTTGGGGAGAAGAAAAATAATTCTTCCAGAATTAGAGTCACAGCTCTGAATTAGGAAACAATCTGATTTGAATGACGAGTAATAAAAAGCATTTTACGATGTCAACACAACTTTGTTTTTCTTGCCTTTTAGGAGCCTAAGCTGCCAAAGGATCACCTTACACAAAAATCTGTTCTTCTCTTTTGTTTGTAACTCTGTTGTAACAATCATTCATCTCACTGCAGTGGCCAACAACCAGGCCTTAGTAGCCACAAATCCTGTAAGTAAAAGAAGAGTGTGTCCTTAGGTTCAAAGAGTTAGTGGGGAAGTGGAGGGGGTGCTGACGTATTATGTGTGTAATTAAGTGCACATATATTTTCAGGTCTGATAAACAGAGAGTGTATATAGATATATCCCACCCCGGAAAGCTAAATATTCCTTAACATTCTGCCACATACAAAAAGTAAACATCAAAAAGAGGAATGCGTTTCTTAACTCAATTATTTATACATGTTACACATACCTTCACCTCATATGGTTGTAGAATCTTGCTGCTAATGGGATATAAAGGTTTATGACTACATAACATTTACTCAATCCAATGAAAAAGAATCAAAGCTATTAACTGTGTAGTTAGAAAAAATAGCATATAAAGTGATATATTTAAATTAAGTTATATTTTTAGGTAGACTTTAAAAAGTCAGTAAACCAGCATTAAAAAAAGAATTATAAATCTCCACAAAGCAGTAAACTTCAAAGTGTGAAATTTTAAAAAGAGCTACAAAGTTCTATTTTCATAAACATTTATATGTTGTTTCTTTAAAAGCCATATTTTAAATACGTAGTTTAAAATTATTTATTAAGTGTGTGCATTTTGTGCAAGTTATATGTATATGTAAATATGTTTAAATTAAAAGATCTACATACATATCCACACAGTCAAATTTTTTAATCATCTATTTTCATAATCTTCATAATATTGATGTGTATGTGTATAAAGTATTTTTTTTTTCCCAAGAATAAGTTATCTAGTAACTGAGATCAGGGAAGGGAAGGAATTTTCACCCAATGGGTCAATAAACAACACTCTCAACTGTGTTTTATGTGTGTTTTTAGGGTAATTTCCAGAATTTTAAAATTCCCTACATTGTTTGCACATATGCATCCGGATTGCTTAATCTTGTATATGTTCCATGCTAAAGTCACTGGGTTAGGAAACACACTGGGATATAATTAGCAATATAAAAAACTGGCCAGTGTCCTACTATTTTAGAGTAAATTTTCCTAAGAAAAAATGATTCAAAGGTTTGTTATAAAGCTGCAGAGTAAGCAATTATAAATCTCACATTTATATACCAGGATGTGCTTAAATATACAAATTATAAACTGTAGTGTAATTATTTTGGAAAAATTTATTATTTGTTTCTGTCACCAATACCCTGTACAGAAATATTTTTTCTGAAGCAGGCTCTAAATTTTTTAAATCATAATAGTCTATAGATTAATTTTTAAATAAAATAAAAATTAGAAACCCAATTAGATATAAATGTCTAAAAACAATACAGATAAAAATTGGAAGCTAAATTTATTATATGTATACACATATAGTTATTAATTCTTTTTTACCAGTGGGAGTACTTTAACGTTGCATTTAATATAAAGGCACATTATTTAAAAATGAATGCCATGCCTTCTACAGGTACATTTAATGAAGGATAGGTCTTAAAATACCTTTTTGTCAGGAAGCATTGTGTACAGTAGTGAAAACAAAATTGGGATTATAAAAATAATGTTCAGGTTGAAATCTTGATTAATGTGTGAATATTAGCAAATCATTTAACTTTTCTGGTACTCAGTTTTTTACTTATAAAACATACGGTTAATGATAATGCACTTCTCACAAGATTATTATAAGCTTAAATAAAATAATATATGTAAATATACATTTTTTTAAAACAGTCTCGAGCCGTCACCCTGGAGAGAGTGCCATAGTATCACAGCTCACAGCAACCTGAAACTCTTGGCTTAAGCAATTAATTTTCTTGCCTCAGCCTCCAGGTAGTTGGGATTATAGGCACCTGCCACAATGCCCGACTATGGGTTTTTGGTTTTTTTTTTTTTTTGGTTGTAGTTTTCATTGTTGTTTCGCAGACCCAGGCTGGGATCAAACCCACCAGCTCCAGTGTATGTGGCTGAAGCCTTAGCCGCTGAGCCAAATATACATTATTTTTAAGTTAATTCCTTTGCAAGTGTTATTATTACTATTTTATGATAATCCAATATTTCTTTTGCTGTACATTTTCTTTCCAATTTTCTTTTTATTGAAAAAATTTATTTAAAATGCTAATAATAATTGTCACTAAATATTTACTGAGTTCCATATTGAAAACTGGAATTGATAGGAATGGCAATGTGTTTCTGAGACAGCTTTAAATCTATTCTCCTTGTTAGGAGAGTAAACTATATCTCTTACCCATTTGTGTTTTTTTTACCCCATAAATGAACCTCCCTTCTCCTGCCTCTTTAAGAGTAGAAAAGAGAAAATGGAGACCTCAGGAAAAGAGGAGCAAAACTATATATATATTTTTCTTTTTACATAATGAAACCTTCAAATCCAATATTTGGATAGGATAATATATGGACTTATTAAATTATTATTTAATAAGAAGTTAAATTATTGTTATTATGTTTTTTTAGACAGAGTCTTACTATGTTGCCCTCAGTAGAGTGCTGTGGCATCACAGCTCACAGTAACCTAAGTGATTCTCCTGCCTCAGCTTCCCAAGTAGCTGGGACTACAAGCATCCGCCACAATGCCCTACTGTTTTCTTGTTGCAGTTGTCATTGCTGTTTAGCTGGCCCAGGCCAGGGCTTGAACACACCAGCCTCAATGCACGTGGCTGGCTCTGTAACCATGTCCTATGGACACCAAGCCAGAAATTACATTATTATCTAATTTAATTAAATAAAGTTTAATTAAAGTTATATACGCCTAATGCTCTCATTTTATACAAGACAAAGAAGAAGATCTTTAGAATTAAAGATTAAATTATTTAATTTAATTAATGAAACTTTCTATTACTTTCTTCATTCAAAGACATAGACTTAATGACTTGGTTTTAAAAATTAAGTTTTTTTTCAACAGAATACAACAATCAAGGAATTCATGATGACATAATTAAAATAGATGTAAATAGGTGTAATGTTACTAATGTGTGAAAATTTTATACTTATTACTACATAATAACCACAAAACATGGAAACATACATATCCCACAAATGAAGTAGATTTGGAATTTACACATTTTTCCGAGATATGCCATTATAAATCTTTGAAGTCTGTGGCTAAAACCTTTAGAGGTATCATTAGATCTTTATGAAGACCAACATTCTATAAACCTGAATCATTAATGTGTAAGATTTTGTAAAGAGGAAAAAATAATTTTATATTTCCTGAATTAAAGTAGACCATTGCTTTGCACGTAAATTCAGAAAAAACTAGATGTTAATTGCTTTTCTCTCCCCACAGGTTAGTTGCAAGGTGTCCCAGTTCATTCATCTTTACCTGATGGGCTGTAATTACTTTTGGATGCTCTGTGAAGGCATTTACCTACATACGCTCATCGTAGTGGCCGTGTTTGCAGAGAAGCAACACTTGATGTGGTATTATTTTCTTGGCTGGGGTAAGTGCCATTGTACATCTACTGATTCAACTGACTGAAAAGCCTTTGTAGTCCTCTGTAATACAAATATACTTGTGATTAATCATTTTGAAAGAATATCAGGTAATTAACTTTTGGTTGTTGATATAAGTTGAAATATTTAAGTATCACTGTCTCATTGTTTTATTAGTCAATTAATAATAGATATTTTTCTATTTAATATTCCAATGAATATTATTTCTTCACAGAATATGCAAATGACTAAAACCACAGAATTAGAATCCCAAGTTAAAAAACTAGTCTTTGCCCTGTTCTGAATCTTCTTCTTTTGTCTTGTGTAAAATGAGAGCATTAGGCTTATATAACTTTGAAGTTTCATTCTAAAAATATTTCTTTTTCAAAATTGTTACTTGGTATGAGTAATTGAATAAAGGCATTCTAAAATCTATTTTTTGCACACAATATCCTGACATGGTATTATTCACAAATCAAATGGCAATTTATTTCTGGCATATTAAAAAAACTAGAATAATGCAAAATATAAAATGCAGAAAATGAGTTCAACAGGTCTAGTGTCCAAAAACAAAACTAAAATTTCACTTGTCTATCATCTGTCTATGTGTGTGTGTGTGTGTGTGTGTGTGTGTGTGTGTGTGTGTGTGTAGAGCCACGTGTACACACACACACGAGCTTTAGTATATTCTGGTTAACTTCTAAAACATTTCATCATTTCATATTTGAAAGCTCTGATTTAGCATGTTTGAAGCATACAAAAATTGTGATATATAAATCATCTCTTTCTCTTCCTTCTCTACTTCTTCAGATAAGAGCTTACCATTAATCTGTCTCTCAAGTGGAAGTTCCCATCAGTCTCAACTTCTTTCCATATCTGATAATCTACAAATATTGGCTGATTCCTTCTCACAGAAAGTATATTAATGCTAAGTTTCTTCTAAGCCTTACAGTTTAGGCAGCATATTTATGAACATTAAGCTCAAGAGTCCACTGATTCAAAATGACTTGTATAAGAAGAAAATGTATAAACACTTATACACAAAAAACACAAAATATAAAATACCTAATAGTTTGTCCTATTTATTCCTTTACTACACAGATAATATATATTCCATAAACATATGATGACTAGTTTTTTTGTTTCTTTTTATTACTTCTAGGATATTCTGCAGTTTCACATTTCGTTGGGTATTTTAGAAATTCAATCTAAATTCAATCTAATTGATTTCTAATCTAAATTCAATCTAAATTCAATAAATGAAAGCTTCCATTTATTTTCTTTTTATTTGATATTTACAGGATTTCCCCTGATTCCTGCTTGCATTCACGCTGTTGCCAGAAGCTTATATTACAATGACAAGTAAGATAATCTCTCTTTACAATTTTTATTCGTACTAAATAAAATGAAAATGTTCAACCTAATGTCCCTATTTTTTCCCTAGTTGCTGGATCAGTTCTGATACCCATCTCCTCTACATAATCCACGGCCCGATTTGTGCTGCTTTACTGGTATGTAATCAAAAAGTCTCCTTTCTTCATCACTGCTGACATTTCAATTTTATTTCCTGAATCATCTGTCCTGTGATATCCTTCAGGGTCCCAGAGGCCACATACGACGTGCCCACAACACTTAAATGAATACAATTTAGTGAAGGTGTCATATTTGATTGGTGGGTAGGAAAGTCCACAAGAATTTAGAATTAATCTGAAAGGGGTAGAGAGGCATCAGGCCCAACAGTGGGACACTGTGACCATGCCTAGGCCTGAAGACGGGACGGGACAGTGTTACTAGAGTTGGATGAGCATTGAGGGAGCTGTGGCCCTAGGAAGAGGAAAACATCCACTACCCAAACCACAGCCTGGCAGGGAAGAAGAACTAGAAACAAATACTCAACCTTTTCTTTCTTCCCGTGCTCTTTTGGTTCTCCCCATTAGCCCAGTGCAGCAATTGTGAGAAGGCAAGAAAGCCTAGGTAACAAGGCAATGCACAGCTGTCAGCTTCCTGGGGCACAGAGCAGAACATAAAGCAGATCTAGTGGGGAGGTGCAGCACGGGAGGGAAGCCAATACACCCAGAAAAGAGTAGCACTCCAGTAAAGAAGGCTTGGATTCAACAAACGGCAGGATTGCTTAAGCCATTTTATTGTTATAATAATTAGCACTTAATGCGAATGAACGAATTGGACATCTTTAATGTGGTTGCAGAGAAGCAGAAATCACAGGGCTTTTACTACACTATTTGAATGGGGAAATTAATTAATACAGATTAGCATGCTTTCACTCACAGAGAGCATAATGCAGTTACAGCCTCTTAGAGTGGCACTTCAATGGCAGCTGATATTAAATCGTATATTCAAAAAGGTGTTCTATTTCTCATCTAAAATGCAAAGCTTTCTGACTCTTGTTTTTACTCTTTCTTATATGAAATCCTTCTATCAGTTTGCTGTATTTGCCAGCTGCAATCTATTATATAATTATATTCAAACACTGTTCAAACCTGTCTAAAAATCTGTCATTTTTAAGCCATTCTCATGAAAGGTTTTATGCTCTCATGAAAATTTTAATATACTTTAATGTAGATTATAGTGAAATTTCAAAGGCAGAAGTACTCCATTCTTTTACTCCCCCCCCCCGCATACTAAGGATGTGTTTGACACACTGTGTTTAACTGTACCCTGAAACTGCCTGGCTTTGTATTCGTTGTATTCAAGGAGCCAGCATTGAATCCTGGCTCTGCCACAATTAGCTGTGCGTCTCAAAAGTCCTTTTTTTATTGTTGTTCTTAAACCTCCCTGTGACTTAATTTTCTCATCTGTAGTGAAGAAATAATAATACATACCTCACAGGGCATTGTAAGAATTCAATAAGATATTTTCTACTAAGTGATTAGCATAGTGCCTAATAATAAATTCTCAAAAAAAAAAAAAATGGCTTAAAAAAGTTTTTTCACTTGTAATTTCTGTGTGATACCCCATTTCTGTCCTGAAAGAACTCAAAAAAAAAAAAAAAAGGATACATTGTTTGGGCCACCCAGGAACTTCTAAAACAAATACCAGACAACATTTTATTATAAAAGATCTGACTGCCCAGAGGGTTATGTGATTTGAACTCCTAAATAAAAGAGGTGCTGGAAGTAACAGCACCTAGCAAATGCAAAATTTAAGAGCAGCTAACACAATCCTTAGAAAAACTTGTCCAGGTCAACTATGGGAAAGAAGAATAGCTGATGGGGTGGATAAATTATCATATAGGGGTGTAGCTCATCATCAAACTGCTCAGGAAGAAGTAAAGATCCACAGTAGTTTCATAAACCTTTTCCATCTTGCTGGCCTAAAACAGGATTAAGAATCTATTTTTCTAGCAGGTTAAAATTTGTCTGTCCTTGTTTGAGCTCCAGGGCTGCTTTTCAGTTGTGGACAATTCCAAGCTCCTGGGAGGGTTCCCAGCAATCCTTCATATGGTCACGTGTTTTTGTCCAAACCACAAACAATTTGCGGTTTTTTGATTTTAACCACAATCAATTTTTTTCACTCATACTTCCTCCATAACATTTCCTCTGAACAAGGTATTATTGGGGTGACTTCAGCATTTTTGAGATCTTGCTAAGGGGAAGTTGAGGGAGGATACATTTAATTTAGGTTCAGTGAGAGACATTTGGGTCACCTCAGGGCATAGTTAAGTGATGCTGGTCATTCTTACATGAGAATGGCTTCCAGAAACCCTCTCCTACCACCACTGTTCTGATGATTCTCCTGGCTTCCTCTCGTGACCTTGGGGTGGTATTGTAATTTGAAAATGTCATGATGTGAACTTTATGGGTGTTTCAGTAAAAATAGGTGTCTTCTTTGCTCCTTGATTAGTTTTCCTCTTGGATGGACAAATAGTTCATCTGAAATTTAAACTGCCTGTTCAGTTTTTCTTTAAAATAAATGGAAGTAACTACACAAAATGAAGACGAAGGGATTATAATTCTGAAAATTATAGTATGTGAAAAACAGCCTAGAAAAAGCATCCAATTCACTGTGACACAGATCTTTACAGATTAGCTAACAAAAGAATGAATTCCATGGTCAGTGCTAGCTCCTACTTTCTATTTTCACATTTTAAATCATCCTTGCCATTTTGGAGGAACACTTTGCATTAAACATTTTTTCCTATAGCAGACCTCTAAACAGGAACATTTCTACTGTGTTTTTGTAATTGGTGATTTTATATATTAGGATTATAAACTATTCCATATAATAAATTTATAAGCATTATTAGCATTATGTTTTCTCCTATGGAATGGTAGTAATTTTAATTTAGTGAAGACTTTGGAACAGCAATGAATTCTTAGGGCAGGAATACATTTGGATGGGTGGAATCACAGCTGACATGTTGATTTGTCATGTTTCATTCTTGCATCTGTTGAAGGGGCTTATTCTGCTTTTGTCTTCATCACATTCCTGTGACTGTAAACATGTTACTTTTTATAGATGTGTTTCCGTCAGGCCTATAGTGAGCTGTATATTTTTAAAGCATGTGTTCTTTTGAATTCTCTGAGAACAGTGGCAGATTATTTTCATGACTCATTAATTTCATAACACATGCCCTTTTATATTAGCAAATTTGTGTTATATGTTGATTTATTTCCTTTATTAAATGTGATACTACCACTACTTTTACAATTTATTGAAATGCATACATATAAAGTATATTTACTGGTTTGTAGTCAGAAATTTTAAGATTATTTAAAGAAGAACAGGTGCTGCTGTGGATTTCTTCTGGGATTAAAGTCCGTAATCCTATGGATGGCATGAGGAATGGGAATGGGCATAGAGAAAACGGGAAAACGTAAAGGATACTGACCTGGGTGAAAATAACAAAGAAAAAGAGACAAATAGGAGGGTCCTGTATTTCAGCAGGATCCTTTTCCCTTAGTTATACTGTAATTTCAAAGCTTCATGTCTCCCTTTCAAAAGGAATGTTGTCTCTTGAGGAAAGTCGTTAAGACCCAATAAACAGTAAATATGTAATTACCGAAAGAAATTAACAGAAGGCCCTATAGAATGCCAAATGGTTTTTAACTCAGGATAACCTAGGCTGAATATAAACAGCATCGATTTTATTACTCAGTCTTCTCTAAGGATGAAGAGGATCACAGTACTTTTGTGGAGAGTGGTGGTGTTAATATTATTGTCCACAAAAGAAACATAAGGATAAACCCCCACCCCCCAAAAGAAAATAGTTATTATTGTATAATATATGTTTGGAACATATATCATAAGGACATGGACGGAGAGGTGACGTCTTAAAATTAGAATTTGACCTAAATAGTTTTTTCTCTTTCAGCTGAAAATGTTCAAAAGCTTTAGTTTAGAAACACTTTTTTAATTGCATGAGAAAATGAGCTGATAAAAACACTAAAATATTTCTCAACTGAATGTGTTCCACAATGATTCTACCTTCATTTTGTTTCTCTAAAATAGAAGTTCTTTAAAATTGATGTACTTGTTAAATAAATAAATCACAATTCTAGAAATGCAAATTAAAATTATAGACAAATACACCCTTAATAGAACATATTCTTATGCATTAAAGATGTTCAAAGATTTATAAGATCAATGATCCTTTCATAAGGTTTCTTAATATTAAATACAGGATGATTTATATATGCCATTTAATTTTCTTTGTAGGTGAATCTTTTTTTCCTGCTGAATATTGTGCGTGTTCTCATCACCAAATTAAAAGTTACACACCAAGCAGAATCCAATCTCTACATGAAAGCTGTGAGAGCCACTCTTATCCTGGTGCCATTGCTGGGCATTGAGTTTGTGCTGATTCCATGGCGTCCCGAAGGAAGGATTGCAGAGGAAGTCTATGACTACGTCATGCACATTCTTATGCACTATCAGGTATGCAGTTCTCGACAGCAAGAAGGCAGCTTTAGAAACTTGCAACTAAATTTTCTTACAGCATTGGTTTCCTTCTTGATCATTTATACTGCAAGTTGGTTAGAAATGTATAGTTTTCCATTTGAATTCTGATAATTCTGTTTTTCTTTTGCAGGGTCTTTTGGTCTCTACAATTTTCTGCTTCTTTAATGGAGAGGTATGGTAATTGATTTTATTCTTTCTATCATTCTACATGTACAATATTTTTTTTCTTTAAAAAATAGGCTAAAGTTATAAATTCCCAAGAAATAACGATTTCAAATTTCATTTCTGTTAGAGAAAATATTAATAAAATCTCTTTTTATGTAGCTTAGATCATATTGGAGTTCCCAGCCAGGGAAAAGTCAGCCTCACGTTGAAGTATTTTTGTCCGTGACTTTTGTTCACCTATTCTTTTGAACTACCATTTGAATTCTACTAAGTCTGGACTTTGTTCCAAGTACAGTGTTAGGCAATCCTTAACTTCATAGAATATACAATCTAATAGAAAATAGGATCAGCTATATGAAATAGGATCAGCTCATTTTCCCTCTTTATTTTTTTTTTTCTCTGCCCCACAATGCGGTTTTTTAAAACAATTTTACAGAAGGTACTAAAGGATTAGAAACAATTAAACTCTCAGTGATACATGGAGAAGATGGGGTCATTATGAAATTTAAAATAGTATGCTCCAATTCATAACATGGCAATGTGCTCTTGGATAGTTCCAGATTTTATTCAAGACGTTCCTAACTTGGGAAGTTCCAAGCATTTTAAAAACTGGTACCATATTTTCTATGCATATGAATTGTGGCTTGAGCTCCATCAACTTAGCTCTTTAGATGTTTTTAATCTACTTGACAAATTTTAACCTGTAGGAAGATTTTAGCAAAATGGAATGGAGTTTATAAATGCAGACAGCAACTGAGTGAGAAATGAACACTTGATAAATGTGAATCTAATCACAAAGCTTCTTGGCCTTTTGGCTAAGATCAAATGCAGATGGGGAACATATGGAACCAGTTGGCATAACTTATGACAGCCATTCTTATAAAACAATGAACCTTGGAAATCATGTGCACATTATGAAAAACAGTAAAATGTTTTCCTTTGCTTAAGTAATATTTTGCTTTTTTTCTCTTGACATTTAATTTTAATTAAAAGTTAAAATATATTTTAATTTCAAAACATAAGTATTTATTTTATGTATTTATTTATTTATTAGGGTGTGGAACTGTCAAACATACTAGACTTTATTTCATACCTTTAATTGGTGTTTCCATAACTCTAGTGCAACGTAGAAGTTGATAAGCTGTTTTTTGAAATCAGTGAGAAGTATAGACAAGAGAATGCAGTGAATATAAATTACTTGGTTTAATAATAAAATGTAAATATCATTTTCTGTGTACCTCTACAGATTTATAATTGTATACAGTGAATTAGACAATCCCATATGCTCCTATACAGGATTTAACAATTAAATACAGATGAGAGTGATATGGAAGTCATGCCAAAGAATTTGCATGAAATATGAAAGGCATACCTCTGTATCTATAGAAAAATATGTATTTTATGAAGTATAATTTTTAAATATTCAAAACATAATAATTAGCATAATATTTTGTGATGGGGAATGGCAATGCATTTAAGCACCAAAAATGGCACTTTCTTCCTGGCTGTGATATTTTGGGAAATGCTCAGAAATTTCAGCAATCTGAGTTTGCCTTTCCTAAACCGATAATAAGAGCCAGGTCCTCAAAATAAGTTTTCAAGGATTAATGTAAACTAGGGATTGTAAAGTTTTTAGCACCCTATTCCATCTTTACTAGCTCTTCAGTATATTTTGGATTACTAGATTTACAAATATTCGTTTTCAAAAATACACATATTAACAGGAATATTAATCATACTGGAATCAAAATCTCAAATTGGTCCTTTTATTTAGAAAGAGTGTCCAGGGAATAGCCAACTAATTGCCTAACACTTCTGTTGTACTCTATCTGTGTAAGCAAAAGAGACACAGAACCTTGATCTTCTGCCATGTCCTAAAATTGAGACCATTTTGGCATTAGAAAATGGCAATAATAAAAACGTTTTGGCATTAGAAAAAGGCAATAAAAAAAACGAGCCAGGTTGTTACCAAATCCTTTGTGATTCTTCACATCTTTGATACCCATCTCGTTTAGTTCATCTCTCATGATGCAATCTCTGACTGTGACTCATATCTCATCTTAAGAGACTACAATCCCTCCTCTTGTGTCTCATTGCCTCTTAGTTTCTCCCACTCTCATAACATGAAGAAACACCTGCCAAATTCATTTTGTGTGTTTCCAACTATGTCATGTACTTTTTAAAATCCTTTGCTCAGGCACAGTGGTACGGGCCTGTAATCCCAGCTTCTCAAGAGGCTGAGGAAGAAGGATGGATCAGCCTAGGGATTTGAAGTTGCAATGAGCTATGTTGTCACTGCACTCTACCCACGGTGACAGCAAAAGTCTGTCTTAAAAAAAAAATTATTAAAAGTAGCCACTTTTAAAGCCAGATGTGGTGGCTCACACCTATAAACCTAGTACTCTGTGAGGCCCAGGCAGGTGGACTGCCTGAGCTCAGAGGTTTGACACAAGCCTGAGCAAGAGCGAGAAATAAAAATAGCCTGGCACTGTGGCAGATGCCTGTAGTCCTGGTTACTTGGAAGGCAGAGGCAAGAAGGTTGGTTCCGCCCAAGAATTGAAGGTTGCAGTGAGCTATGACACCATGGCACTCCACCCAGGGTGACAGCTTGAATCTCAATATTAAATCTTTAAAGAGGGATTACTTATTTTTGATCATTTTTTAGTCTAATAGATCAAGAAAACTCTATTCTGCAAATCACAAATTTCTATGGCAAATATATATTCCTAGGATGTCTAAAGTTTTATAGGATTTTTCAATGTCCTGTCTCAAAAAAATAATTTAAAAGTAGCCACGTTTACTAAACTTTCTTTGACAAATAGGTGTGATATTGTCTTAGAAGAAGTAGATGAAAAGTATAACATCCTTACAAAGAATGATATAAACAAACTGAAGCCTACAAGGCCTGAGACTTTTTAATTAAATTTATTTTTAATTTATTTTTTTTAATAGACCTGGCAGTTCAGAAAATTGCTATTGCTTATTTGATGATTTAGTTGGAAAGAAGAAATAGGGTGATGACCCTTATAAAAGTATTTATATATCAAGAGTAAACAGTCAAATACCTCAAAACCCGTTTTGCTTATTAGAACTGAATTTGAGCTTCACTTTACAAATGTAGTACTAGACCCACAACTGTTGTTTCCTGTCAACTTCCCAACATTTACATAGAATTTTTTGTAGAAAGCTACATTCTACTTCCTTTCAACCAGAAGCTACATACTCAATCGATCCAACAATAAGAAAAAAAAAATGTATTAAGCAGAAAAATAAGGATCAAGTATAGTTTCCATCAGAAATATTAATATATAGATAATTAAGCAAAAATCATTTTTGTTTTAAATCTCCAACAACTTCACGACTTAAAGCTCCCTGATTTGTCATTTGCCTATGTTCTTGAGGATATTACTTTAGAAATTTAGATATTTGTAGAATTTGAATTATATTACTAAATCGGGGTAAACAACTTATCATTTACAAGATGAATCATTTATAACCCTTTAAGTGCTTTTGTTTATATAGTCACCATATATAAAGAAATCAGCTTGAAAGTCCTGAAATTGTTGAACTTCATAAAATATACCTTTTGATGCCATATCACTGTACTTTAATTATATATATTTTTAATTATAGAGAGAACCTAATTCGAGTTCCAATCTTGAGTTCTACCTAAAGAAATTATAGACTCTGTATTTGTTCCTTCCTTCTTTCCTACATGCTAAAAACATGAAATGAGATAGTAAAACGTGGCGTTCATTTAAAGTGACAGAACCAGGAGACTTTAACTGGACTTTGAAGAATCCTATAAAACTTTAGACATCCTAGGAATATATATTTGCCATAGAAAGTTTGTAATTTACAGAATTGAATTTTCTTGACCTATTATACTAGAAAATGATTTTTTTTAAAAGGGGGTAATCCCTTTTTAAAGATTTAATATTGATTTGTAAAGCCCATTCTGCATACATCAGCCTGCCCTTGCCTTAGAAATTCCTAAGCAGTAAAAAGAATGTATCTACTGATAACTGCTGAGCTGGAGAACTACTCACCCAACTTTCTCTTCCCTAGAAGGTAGGCAGAGAGCTATACACTATGGGGCAGAGAAGGGAGGGGCTACCACCTATGTTATACCTGTATTAAAAAAGAAAATTCAAAGTTCTTCACATTTCAAAAAAAAAAATAAGTAAGCCCTTTTTAAAGATTTAATATTGATTTGTATGCATGAATATAGTGAATAGAAAGTTGAGGAATTCTAAATGAGAAGTAGAAAAGTTTAAGAATTATTTGATGAGTATATAGACCGTGAGTTACTGGAACTCTGTTTTTAGATGCTCAGATTCCTGTTGGGGAAATAATCCAAAGATCAAGGAGCCATAGAGAGCTTGGCGAAGACCATTCAAAGTGACACACGCTATGAGCAGACCTAGGTCAGGTCACAGAGATTTGACTAATGCTTTCATAACTGAGAAGAAGACTTCTCAAAGCCAGTCCGCTCACTCATCATACCTGTAAATATTCAGGCAATCAGGATGGAGATGTATTTGAATATTCTCATTTGTGCCTTCTGACTTGAGGTGAAGAACACTACCTTATTGTCTTAAATTCAATTAAAACCACAGTCACTGTATATGACCTATTTATCCCTGATCTCTAACTTCAGAGAAGAAGAATGAGTCATTGAACTTTAAATTCATTTGGCAGAAGGGGACCAGATATGTGAAAGTGGAGTAGTCACATTCCTAAACATTTTCTTCCATTTTTTCCATCAAATATTTAACCCATTTGTAATTATTTATTCATGGGTATGTATGGGCAGTCCATGGGTACTTTGTTATTTTTATTTTTTAAAAATATAGCACAATTCCTGGCATATGATAATCATTCAGTAAAAGGTTGCTGCTGTTTCTAATGATGATAAAGAATTACATTTTCTACATCCTTTCTATTTTTCTTTTATACTCTCAACTATCTTCTCATTCTAATAATAAAGACATTAACATAAAACTATATGTTGTAAACTGGTAAGTGGGAGAGTTGCTAGATTAATTATTTGACAACACTATATACATATGCATGATTAAAGCTTTGAAGATAAGGCATGGTACAAAACATATTAATGGAATCTAAAGTAATTGCAACATATTTCCTAATGAAAATATTGTTTATTAAACTTAATTTTTTAATTAAGAAAACAAAGCAATATTAATCACTAATTAACATCGATTTTTTTAAATGTTTGTCTACAAAGCCTATTTTTATTACGCTTCAAATACAATTTCTTCATTGCAGTTAATGGATTGACTTTCTTCTGTCTGTTCCTTTGTGATTGATAGGTTCAAGCAATTCTGAGAAGAAACTGGAATCAATACAAAATCCAATTTGGAAACAGTTTTTCCCACTCAGATGCTCTCCGTAGCGCTTCTTACACCGTGTCAACAATCAGTGACGTTCCAGGTTATAGTCATGACTTTCCTAGTGAACACTTAAATGGAAAAAGCATCCATGATGTTGAAAATGTTATCTTAAAACCAGAAAAGTTGTATGATTGAAAACAGAGAGATGATTGCCTGTTTTGTGCCACTTCTAACTTAAAGACTTGGATTCATAACTTTATAGCCAGAAGACTTCAGTATTAAATGAATTTTTTGAATGTCATAAAGAAAAGCATCACAGGAATTCAGTAATGTTTTATTGCATAACAATCAGCAAAATTCCCTGGTTTGTAATGTTTTCCAGGAAATACTCTCACCATAACTGATGTCAAACTACCAACCTGACATGTGGAACTGGAGAAAAGACAATCCTAATCAACTCCTGTGGGTTAGTGTGAGCCAACTCATGTGTGAGCACAGCACACATGAATTCACACGGGATGACTGTAAACTTCATATACACATTGGGTGTGATTCTCCTCTTGTTTCCATAAAAGATCTAGCTAAGGCTTACAGACTTAAAGAAAAATTAATTTTTTGATTGTTTGCTTTAAAAATCTTTCTCACATTTCAATTAGAGCAGCTGATTTTTTTTGCCCAGAAAGTAACCTAGTATTTTTTTCTAATTACCTTCCCAAATGGCCCAAAGAGTGAGTCATCCCTGTTGGCTTACTATCTTTTATCTAAGAAAAGCAATTGACAAGAATTGCTGTGAGCTATTTACTCATTTACTGTACACATACATCACAGTTATACGCCATGTCATATCTCTTTTTGAGAACTGGTGAACAGGATATGTGTTCTTCAGTCCAAATCTGTGTCATTAGGGAGACATCTTGGTTGATGTTATAAAGTGCCTCATCACGCACTTCCTGTCTTAACTACAAAAGTGAGAGGAAATCAGTTTTCCCCGTATCTGTAAATAGACGCTTTGCCCCTTCCATTTCTACTGTGTAGACAAATTAGCAATCATTTTGATAAAAGAAATCAATGAAGGATTTCTTATTTTCTTGCAATTTTGTAAAAAAATATGAAAAGTGCCCTTGTAAATATGCCATTATTTTATTTTATATTCTCAAATCACACACGTTAAGTAATTTTTAAAAAGCAAATACATAATACAATAATGTATACATATTAGTATCTGATACTGTCTGAGCTGATTTTATAAGAGTATAGAATTCTATATTTGGTAAATATTTTAATGACAACCAGATGCCAGCATCAGAAGTTTGAAAACTAAGAAAACAGAAACATCTATAATAAGATATAAAATATTTATTTCAAAACCATAAGGCCATTATTTTATTGAGTATTTTTGTTTTGTTGATTCACACTTTAATAAAGGTGTGCTGAACATATTTCTCCTTTTATTTTGACGAGGAATTGATATTCTAATCCAGGAATTTTAAACAACTACTGTAATAAATGCCAGTGTGCTACCCTTGTGGTTTTACCTTATTAAACTATTTTAATGACTTTTACTATATGAATATGCATGACTTTGAAAATGTACTAGGTAATTCAAGAAAAAAAAAAGACTAGAAGAATAAAATGTATATCATATGTAATGTCTGAATATTTTAATAGAGCTACTGTACATGTTCATACAAACCGGTGAAAGACTTGAATATATCATTAAGGAAAAATTTTTTTCAAGTGGTATGGATTAAATAAATGTGGAAGAAAGCCGTGCTAATGAATTGAAATGGGATTCAGTATCTTTAATGTTATTTTTCATTATAGACTCTTAAGAACAAGAATGACTTCAAATTGTAAAACTCAATTTTTCAAGTCATTATGTATATATGTTTTTGAAGTGTCAAGCTGCTTAAAATTGATTAAATTAATGGATTAGTCATTATAAGTTGTTTATTAAACTGTCAATATATAGTGAGTTCAAAATTCAGTTGAAATTGCCATGAAATAATATCTGAGTGATAAGAATTAACATTAAGTGGTATAGTGAATATTTACAATTTATCTATACATGTAAAGGTATTCCTTAGTTTAAAATTTATGGATTTCATAGTAAGCTTTTATAAAAATGAAGACTTTCAACTGCCTAAATTATAGAAAAAAATCCTTTTAATAAAGTCAATTCTTAGCTTTGTATTATTCAAAGGAATAGATTCAAATCCTTTGCTGACAATGTTCACATATTTCAGCATTCTTCTAGACACTATCAAGTCTGAACCATAAATGATAGTAGAAAATGTTGAATTATCAGAGAACATTATACTAAATGATATCCTAATTTTCAAGTATTTTTGTTGTGTTTGTATCATATTAAGTTTAGATCAGATTTCTTTTATAGCTGGAGTTCATCTATTGTATAGTCTTCAGGTGTACCAGTCAGTTCACGATTAATCACTGTTAGTTTTAGAAGTAAGATTTTTAAACATCAGACTTCCCTAAAGCCGAAGGGCTAATTAAGATCTTTGTATCATACTGGGAAAGGAAGTAAATCTGATACTTTGGGAAGCCAACTTCTTTGGTATGTGAAACTAATTGAGGGAATTTCTTGCTTTTAAAACATAAAATTGCCATTTTCTGCCATTACTTGTGGAAGCTATATATTAATTTTCTAAAAATTGAAATCTGTTTTTCTGAAGTAGTTTTCCAGTGCATTTATTCATAAAATATCTATTCTGGAATTTAGTGTTTGTTTAAATGTAATCCATTGTACATAAAATTAGCTGTAATTGTAATGCTGTATTTATTGCTTACAATGTTTTTAAAAATGTGATCTTATTTCAATTTTCTCTTTGTTTTAATCTGCTAATAGAAATCACCATGTATCTGTAAAAATATAATAAAATATTCTTGACAATTAAAACTTTTTGCCTATTATAGTATGTCTCCATTTTTATTGTATGAAAATATTGTAGTTAAGAGTTAGATTTTCATTTATATTATTGGAGTACTGAAAAATTTAATTTATAAACATAATTTTTTATGGCAATCAGTGGTACACTTCTCAGAGTCAACAAATATATCTCTACTATCCTCTCGAAAGTTTTCAATAAACCATTAAGTGAATCAATAAACCAATTAAGAAAAGTTATGTTCTGTTTTTAAAGTAAAAAATTTCAAGTAAACTACTTTGCATGCAAATTGCTTATTATGATGAACAAAAGGAAAAGATGCCTGGAAATAAGAAAATGTTCAGGGATTCATCTCCTTTCTCCACTAAATTCCATTACGTACTTTGTGTTAAATACCAGAAAGATAAAGAAGAAGAAGGATTTGAAGATAATTTTAAAAGAGGGCATATCCATGACTCTCACACAAGTGAAAAATGGACATGTGTCAAAGATATTGTTTAACTTATTACTTTATAGGAGAGCCAGTAAGATATTACAACTTGAAGCATTATTCAGAATATCACAGACAGGCCTGATTGCAGTGGCCTGTAGTCCTAGCACTCTGGGAGGTCGAGCGGGGAATATTCCTTGAGCTCTGAAGTTCAAGACCAGACTGAGCAAGAGTAATGCCCTGTCTCTACCAAAAATAGAAAAAAATTAGCTAAGCATGGTGGTGCACGCCTGTAGTCTCAACTACTCAGGAGGTTGAGGCAGGAGGACTGCCTGAGTAGAGGAGTTTGAGGTTACTGTGAGCCAGGATAACTCCATGGCACTCTTGCCTAAGTAACAGAGTGCGACTCTGTCTCCAAAAACAAGCAAAACAAAAACAAAATACCAAAATATTGCACATATATGAGAATGTAGACAATATTGAAATGAACTTATAAATAAATGCAAAAATGCCAAATCCTTAAGACAATAATAAGTTGAACTTGAATGAATTAATTTTTATTTTTATGATCAAGAATGATGTGCATTATTATCAGTTTTCTACAAATATATATACATAGATACATCAGAGACATTTCAAAACTTTTGCAATTTATTTCTTAAATTACCCCCTCCTTTTCATTATAGTAATACCAAAGGAAGAATATTCTTGATACAAAATATTTCCAGTCTCATAAGGTTTGATCCGATTATTTATATAGGTACACAAAAGTATTCATTTACAGTATAGACATCCTTAAATTTGTTTTACAAATCTAGAACCATACTACATTTTTAATAGCTTCATTGAGATATACTTCGTGTACCATATAATTCATCTACTTAAAGTAGTTTTCAGTATATTAGTACAGCATATTTTAGTATATTCACAGATACGTGGTACCACCCACAGCACCTATTTCATTATATTGTTATGACCTTGAGGAGAAACAACGTATCTGTCAGACACTCTACATCCCTACTCCCATTCCAGCCCTACTCACCACTAGTCTATATTTTGCTTCAATAGATTTCCCTACTCTGGACTTTCATATGAATGGAATCATACGGTATGGATTTTTTGTGACTGACTTTTTTCACTTATAATGTTTTCAAGGTTCATTCATGTTTTATGTTGCACTTTTCATTCATTTTTATGCCTGGTTAATATTCCGTTTGGGGTATACTCTTTTGTTTTACACAAAGTTTGTTTTACACAATGTTTATGTAAAACAAAAGAGTATAACTTTGTCACATTCAAAGTTTTCATTTTGGGGTGGTATTAGAAATGCTGGGGCATACTGTAACTCCGTGTTTGAGCAAATGCCAGACATTTCCAAAACAGTTGGGTCATTTTCCATTCCCATGAACAGTGTTTGGGGTGTTCTTATTTCTCCACATTTCCTCCCACATTTGTTATTATCTGTCTTTTTTATTTTAGTCACCTTAACAAGTGAAAAATAACACAATGTGGTCTAATTTGCATTTCCATGATGGATAACGTGGAAATAGGAAACAACTTTTCATATGTACTTTTGGCCATTCGTATCTCTTCATTGGGGCTATGTCTTCTCACATTCTTTGCCCATTATTAATTTTGTTATTTGTCTTTTAATAATGGAATTGCAAGGTTTTTTAAAATTTATTCTAGACACATGTTCATTATTAGAGAAATAATGTGCAAAAATTTTCTCCCATTCTATAATTACCTTGTCACTTTCTTTGAAGCACAGAACGTAATTTTTATAAAGTGCAATTTATTTTTTTGCTATTGCTTGTATTTTTATTATGATCTAAGAATCCTTTGCCAAATTCAAAAGCAATAAGATTTTCCCCTATAATTTATTCTAAGTATTTACAATTTTCGCTTATATGTTTGGGTATTTGGTCCGATTGAGATAATTGCTGTAAGTGGTGTGAGGTAAGGGTATAACTTCATTCTTTTGCATATTCCTTTGTTCCAGCACCATTTGTTGAAAACACTGTTTTCCCTTTCAATGGTCTTGGTGTATTTAACAAAATCATTTGGCCTTAGATGTATGGGTTTATTTCCAAATTCTAAATTTAGTTCCCTTGACCTATATGTCTATTCTTGGGCTTAAAACAAAATGTCTTGATTTCTTTTGCTCTATAGTATGTTTTGAAATCAGGAAGCATAAATTATTTTATTATTCTTTTTCACAATTGCTTTTGCTATGTTGGATCTCTTGAACCTCATATATGCATTTTGGAATCAGATTTTCAATTTATACAGATTATCAGCTAGAATGCTATAGAGATTGCATTGAATCTGTAGGTAATTTGGGGAGTATTGCCCTCTTAATGTTAAATGTTAAATCCTGTAATCCATGAACATAGAATGATTTTCCATTTATTTAAATATTTCTTAATTAATTTTGAAAATATTTTGTTTTTAGAGTATAAGTTTTTTTGTTTTTTTTTTCCACAGTCTCAAGCCGTCACCCTGGGCTAAGGCTGAGGCATCAAAGCTCACAGCAACTTCCAACTCTTGGGCTAAAGCATTTCTCTTGCCTCAGTTTTTCTATTTTTAGTAGACATGGGGTCTTGCTTTTTGTTCAGGCTAGTCTTGAACTCCTGAGCTCAGGCAATACACCCGCCTCAACCTCCCAGAGGGCTAGAATTACAGGTGTGAGCCACTGCACCTGGCCCAGAGTGTAAGTTGTATACTACTTTATTATGTTTATTCCTAAGTATTTTACTCTTGATGATACTGTAAATGGAATTGTTTTTTTAATTATGCTTTCATATCACTCATTGAAATACAATTGGATTTTGTATATTGGTCTGGTGTTATGCAACTCTGATATTAGTTCTAACCTATTTTAGTGAATTCTTAGTGATTTTCTATATGAAAGTTTATGCCATTTGAATAGAGAGATATTTTTACTTCTTCTTTTCCAATCTGAATGTCTTTTGTTGTTGTTCTTTTTGTTGTCTAAATGTCATGGCTTGAACCTCTAATGAAGTGGTATTTAGAAGCAGCAAGAGTTAACATCATTGTGTTATTTCTGATTTAAAGTATCCAGTCTTTTGTTATTAAGTATGGTATTAACTTGGGATTCTTTTGTAAATGCCTTTTATCGGGTTGAAGAAATTCCCTTCCATTTCCAGTTCAATGATTGCTGTTCTCGTAAAAGGATGTTGATCTTAAGAAATAGTTTCTGTGCATTTTTGAGATTTTCCTGTGAGTTCTGGTCTATATCCTGTAGATATTATGTATTGCATTAACTTATTTTCAGATGATAGAGCAATCTTATGTCCATAGGATAAATCCCACTTGTCCACAGTGTCTATTTCTTTGTATATGTTGTTGAATTTTGTCTTCTAGTATTTTGTTGAGGAATAAAAATATTAGCCTGCAATTTTCTTTCCTTTTGGTGTATTTGTCTAGTTTTTGTATCAGGATAATACTGACATCATAGAATGATGTGAAAAGTACTCCCTCTTCTATTTTTTTACATGAGTTTATGAAGATTTAGTATTAATTCTTCTTTAAGAAATTCAGTGGTGAAGCCATCCAGCCTGAACCAGATGTGGGTAGTTTTCTATTTACTGATTCAATCTCTTCACATTATATAGCTCTATTCAGACTATCTATTTCTTTGTGATCCAGTTTCAGTAGCTCTGGGAATTTGCCCATTTCATAAAATGTATCTAATTTTTTAACTATACATATAAAATGATGAACATCACTTATTAAGTCCACAAAGTTAATTTCTGTTTGAGAATATTAACATGGAATATTGAATTGAATTTTTAAAAGCCTATATGCCCCCAAATATCTATTATATTTCATCTGCTATGTCTATAAATTTGAGTGAATTCCTCTTTTCTTGAATACCTCCAATTTCTGGCATTTTAGCAATTAACCTTTTTTGTCATCTAAAATTCTGGGACCTGTAAACCATATACCAGGCCAGTCTTCCTGAGAGAAAATAGCAGGCATTGGCTCCACAAAACAGCCAAACCTTATTCCCCCAATTGCCCACAATTTGATGACCATTATTCTCACACATGACATGCCAGGAAACTGCCTTAACATACAATCTTTTTGTCTAATAATAAGCTGGTGCATTGTTACTGAACCTGTGTGATTAACTATACAAGGTCATACAATTAAGTTTACAGACTCATTTTTTTAAAATTGCTACTTTCCTCATTGTCGAATATCACTATGGTCACCTTTGAAGTACTCTCCTTGGGAAGCTATGCACTGACACCAGTACCTAGTCCACCCTTCAAAGCACTTGGTCTGGGATAAGTTCAGAAACTTAATTTTCAGACCTTATATAGTGACAGCTCTGATGGCCATTTCAGAAAAAGAATTCAAAGATAGCTCTCTGAAGGGTGGACTAGATGTTGGAATCAGGGCATAGCTTCCTCAATGGTGTATTTTGAAGGTCTCTCTAGTGAAGTTCAGCAATGAGTATGCAGCACTTTTTCTAGAATGAGTTAGTGAACTTGTCTGACCTGATATTACCATGAAAACCAAGGATATTTAATAAGCTTTGTCCCCAAATTCTGGGGATCATTTAGAATCTACTATTATTTTTTAAATATTTTATTTCATTTAAAGAACAAACTTCATAAAATTATTATGGGTTAGATATCTAAAGTGAAACAGCAGAGGTTTAGTATATATCCAGTAAATAGAATATGAAAACAAAATCAACAAGATTTTACACAAATAGCCACAATAAAATTCCCTTCATCTATTGTTACAGTCTTATGAAACATGAAATTCTTGATCAATTGGATTTCATCTTAGCAGTCTCATGAAGCTGTCTCTTGTGCTCCTAAAAAACGTTTTCAAAATCTTGGCTCACTTCACTGGTATGATCCAAAAGTTTAAATGTGTAACATGTGCATCTATTCTTTGATGTACTGATAGTTTGAAATGTCTAGTACATTTTTTTCTCAAGATCTTGTTATTTGTCTTTCTGTATTGAAGACACAAACTATGGTTCATAGTTTATATGAGAGCATTAGGATAAGCACCAACTATTTGATCCTCTCAATAGATTCAGAAAAAGCATTTGACAAAATCCAGCATCCTTTTCTAATTAGAACACTGAGGAGACATAGATGACACATTTCTGAAACCGATCGAAGCTATTTATGACAAACCCACAGCTAGTATTTTATTGAATGGAGTCAAACTGAAAGCTTTTCCTCTTAGAACTGGAACCAGACAATGTTGTCCTCTGTCACCATTACTGTTCAACATAGTCCTGGAAGTTCTAGCCAATACAATTAGACAAGACAAGAAAATAAAGGGCATCCAAATCAGAGCAGAGGAGGTAAAACTTTCCCTCTTTGCTGATGATATAATTTTATATTATACTTAGAGAACCCTAAAGACTCAACCACAAGACTCTTGGAAGTCATTAAAAAATATAGTAATGTTTCAGGATATAAAATCAATGTCCACAAGTCAGTTGCTTTTGTATATGCCAACAACAGCCAAGCAGAGAGGTTAATTAAAGACACAACTCCCTTTACCATAGCCCCAAAGAAAATGAAATACTTAGGAATATACCTATCAAAGGAGGTGAAGGACCTCTACAAAGAAAATGATGAAACCCTAAGAAAGGAAATAGCAGAGGACATTAAGAAATGGAAGAATATACCATGCTCATGGTTGGGAAGAATCAACAGTGTTAAAATGTTTATACTTCCCAGAGCAATTTACAGATTCAACACCATCCCTATTAATATACCAACATCCTATTTTTAAGACTTGGAAGAAATGATTCTGCATTTTTTATGGAACCAGAAAAAAACCTGTATAGATAAGGCAGTTCTTAGTAATAAAAACAAAGCTGGGCTTGTCACCATACCAGATTTTAGAGTGTACTAGAAGGCCATAGTGGTTAAGACAGCATAGTACTGGCACAAAAATAGAGACATTTACATTTGGAACCAAACAGAAAACCAGGAAATGAAACCAGCAACTTGCAGCCAACTAATTTTTGATAAACATAACAAGAACATCCACTGGGGGAAAGACTCTATTCAATAAATGGTGCTGGGAGAATTGGATATCCACATGTAAAAAACCCGAAACTGGACCCACACCTTTCTCCACTCACAAAAATTGATTCAAGATGGATAACAAACTTAAATATAAGGCATGAAAAAATACAAATCCTCAAAGAAAGAATAGTAAAAACACTGGAGGATATCAGCCTGGGGAAAGACTTTATAAAGACTGCCATGACAATAGCAACAACAGCAACAATAAACATATGGTATTTAATTAAATTGTAAAGCTTCTGTACAGCCAAGGAGACAACAATCAAAGCAAATAGATGACTTACTCAATGGGAAGGAATATTCACATATTTTGAATAAGACAAAATCTTAGTAACTAGGTTCTATACAGAACTTCAATTAATCCACAAGAGAAAAACCAACAATCCCATACATCAATGGGGAAGAGAAATGAATAAAACTTTCTCTAAAGAAGACAGATGAATGGCCAGAAAACACATAAAAAATGCTCATCATCCCTAATTATTAGAGAAATGCAAATTAAAACCACCCTGAGATATCATCTAACCTCAGCGAGAATGGCCTATATCACAAAATCTCAACACTGCAGATGCTGGCGTGGATGAGGATAAAAAGAAACACTTTTACACTGCTGATAAGACTGCATCCTTTATGGAAGGAAGTATGGAGAAACCTTAAAGATCTCAACCTAGACCTCCCGTTTGATACTGCAATCGCATTACTGGGCATCTATCCAGAAGGAAAACAACAACAACAACAACAACAACAAAAACAAACAAACAAAAAAACCCCACCATATTATTATAAAGATAATTGTACTAGGCTGTTTATTGCAGCCCAATTTACAATTGCTAATATCTAGAAATAGCCTAAATGCCCTTCAACCCAGGAATAGATTGGCAAGCTGTGGTATATGTATACTATGGAATATTATTCAGCTGTTAACAAAAATAGAGATTTTACAGCATTTTTAGTAACCTAGATGAAAGTGGAACACATTATGCTTAGTGAAGCATCACAGGAATGAAGAAGTATGCATCCTATGCATTCAACTTTGATATAAGGACAATTAATGACTATCAATGACATGGTGGGGCATGGCGGAAGGGGCAAGAAGACAGAGACAAAGGGAGGGGTGAGGGTAAAAAAAAGACAAAAAAAGAAGGAAGAAAATATTGACTAATTGTCACATAAATTGGATTCAATTTTGACAAAAGAACATTACTTAAACATTAATTTTTTCTTCAACTTGTTAATATCTTGTTTAGGATACAGGATACTGCATTCTCATTTATAAGTGAATTATGTTTGTAATTTCCCCTTAATAATAATATTTTTTTTTCTAATTTTAATATCTGGTGTATCCAGATTAAGTAGAATGATTTTGAAGTATTTCTTCTTTTTCTATTGTCTATAAGATTTGGCATGATCTATTTTTTGAAATTATCTTTTATCTTTATAAATATTAGTTATCTATTCTTTGATACCTTGAGAAAAAAATAATAAGTAGTTAATTGATGTCTCCATACTGAACCTAAGAGTCAATGCATTCTATAATAGATGTACTCTTATTTGACAATGTGAATGTTACTTTCTTTGCATTACTATTATTATTATTGCTTAATACTTCATTGCAGCAATCGTCTGATTTGTTTTCTGAATGTATTTGTCTTCAATCGTTCTTTGCGAGGTTTTTGTTTCTGGTCCCTATCTTAAACATTGTTACTGTTGTTAAATTTTAAGCCTTTTTAATTTAGTGAAGGCAAAAAGTGGAAACCTAATGAACACATGTATAAGTGAAAATACAAAGAAAAAGAAATAAAAAGGATTAGTTTAACTTCAGCTCTTCAGTATTAAAGATCATCACAATTATTATTGGTTCCATTTAGAGAGTTTGGGGAACCTTGGGAAGTATTCCAAATTTACCATTTATTCTAACAAAAATAACAGTTGGGAAATAATAAGTAGGAAACAATATTTTTAAAAATAAAAAAATAAGGAGTGATGAAAATCATGTTTCAAAAAGCTCATATTGTAATGCAAACAGGTTAGGGTTTTCTTTTATTTTATGGAAAATTTATTTCTGTGATCTTTTCTGAATTTTCCCTCAAGACTATCTCATCCTTAAATCTGGAGCAGGATTTATGAATCTTAACAAACCTAAGCTGTGACTTCTGTTATCCAACTTCTAAGTCCAGAAAATGCCATAAAATTAATATCAATAGTTTATTTTATGGATTATTTTCTTTTCTCTGAGAAATTTAGAAAAATACAAAAGAAAACATTCTATTGTCTTCTTAAGGGTACTATTGTTCAGCTTTGCTAATATCTTGCAGGTTTGAAGTTTGAAGGAGAACTTTAGATGCTTTAAAAGTCTATCGTCTTACATTACTCCCCTTGAAGTATTAAGTAAAATTACAATGCTAGTTATTTCAAGTACTAGGATTAGGTAAATGTATACAAAACTTGTTTACTTTTACTTCTGTGGTAGAACTATTACATGAAGCTTATTAAAAAAATTCCAGTGAAGTCTCCTCCCTGGACCCTGTGGAATATAGAGATTACCATATAGTTTCCTTTAAAAATATATCCCGTTGCTTTTAGTTTCACATTGCTATAACAAATGATTGTAAGTTGTGAACTATGTTAGAAGAATGAAATGTGATCTAAATGATGACAAAGTGGATAGTTACTGTTCAGCAGTTGGAAGGAAATCAACTGACATTCAAGATTCATTTTATTTAAATTAATTTACCTTCACTGAACTTTTCTTTAGAGATTATCTAAGTACAAAATTAAAGGTCTTATTGTCCATCACAGACATGTATACCTTTCTTGCATGAACAGATGCTTTCATTAAAATGCCCTTCATACTTTCATTTTCTTCAGTAAAATGGAATTAGATTTCAGTAGGTTTAAATCAATTTAATAGAAAAAATATTCTCAGTTAGTTTAAAATGTACTGATTACATCGAAGCAATGTATTAATGAATAACAAAATTTGAAGTACTAGCATTATAATGAACAAAATATGCACAGATGATTGTGTGGGGAGAGACAAGCACATTGATATGAAAATGCTGGTGTTGTAAGCATAATAATGAGAAAGATGGATTTTATAGTTTGAGATTCTTTTTTTTTTTTTTTTTTTGAGACAGAGTCTCATTATGTTGCCCTTAGTAGAGTGCTATGGCATCACAGCTCACAGCAACCTCAAACTCCTGGGCTCTAGCAATTCTTTTACCCTAGCTTCCCAAGCAGTTGGGACTACAGGAGCCTACCACAGCACCCAGCTAATTTATGGTGCTGTTGTCATTGTTTTCTAGCAGGCCTGGACCAAGTTTGAACCTGCTTGCCTCACTGTATTTGGCCAGTGCCCTAACCACTGAGATACAGGTGCCTAGTCAGTTTGAGATTTCTTTTCATGTAAACTAGACATAGTCTTACTATGCCATCTATGATACTATAGTTATGACTAATAGCATGTTCTAAAATATTATTACTTTTTTTGTCTGCTTTTCATTCTTTTTTGATGATTATGTTGAAATGATCTAAACTCAGTGTTTGCATATTTAAGCCTTCTCACTCAGAGAAACTCAATTTTATAATTGTTAAACTTTAAAATCCTCATTGTGCCTTACCATCAGTGCACATTTTCAATTAAAATTCATATTTGTATCTTTCTTTTCCTCAGCATTCAAGGAGGAAAAAAAGCCTTAAATGCTTATAAATCCTTGCCATCTAAATAACCCATCTTTTCATTTTTTTCTCTACTATCTCATTTTTCTAGTCCTGTTATAATAAAACTTAAAGTTAAATGTAAGAACTAAAGCTCTGTAGTGCCAAAAACTAATTTCTGGCCAGCTGGCTAGATATCTGGTTCTACAGTAGCAGATTCCATGGCAAGCACAAATTAAGAGAAATTATGTTGCTATCTCATTAGGTGATTTATCACTTCACATCCTATAGAGTAGGAAGTTTCTCAAATTCACTCATAGTTATTTAAATTCAAGAACAAATAGTTGGTTGATTTTTACATTGAATATGAGGGAGGTTACAATGGACAGCTGGTGGAAATATCATTCTATTAATAGCAAGACATGCTATTCCTTTGCTACTACTTACTAACCATAAAGTAATATGGTCACTCTCTCCCAAGGCTTCAATCACTTTTAAATATTAATTTATTTCTGAATCAGAATTTTGACCTGAGAAACTTAAAATGATTTTCTTTTCAGAGAGATGAAATTACCAAGTTCTTCAGATTCAGGTGAATTTTCTCTCTGGGTGTAGGGGTGGGAACTAAAAGCATAAATTTATGACATTAGAAGCAGAGTAAGTAATATTGAATGGGAGATATTCCAAAATCTTGTAAACAGATTTTTTTTTCTTTAATCATGAATGGCTGTTTTCTAAGGTTTCTCAGAACGTAAATATTGTAAAACATATTGAAATCTTGGATGGATCTAGGTGGGTTTGTAGATGATTACATAACTATACTAAAATAGTGTTAACTAATATATCTAAACTTAATTTTCTCATAAAAAGAACTTAAAAACCCTAGACAAAACATACCCTCATAGTTCACCTTACAATTCTTTTTAAATGTCTTCTTTTTATAATCCCATCTCTTCTTTCTTGGCTGTATTTTCTTCATAATTTCTTCCCCCCACATACTTTAGAACAAAGTTGAAGAGAAAATTATGCAAGGAGATTAGTAGGTATGACAACAACAGTAACAACAACAAAAACACTATTAAAAAGAATGAAAGAAAAATAATTATAACACTAAGGATCAGTATGATGAGGTGGATGATGTACTCAGCTTTAAATTTTCATGTTTTAAGATGTAGTTAATAAGTTTCTTCAGAATTGCTGCTGTTTTTATATTATTATTTTTAATTCATAGCTGTGTACATTAGTGCAATCACCTGTACCCATTCTAAGATGCACCATAGATGTGGCCTCACACATTACCCACCCTCCACCAAAACCTTCCCCCTCCCTTCCTTTTTCTTGGCCCTTTCCCCATAGTCTTCTGCTATACTTGGGTTATAGCCTTCATGTGAAAGCTATAATTTAGTTTCATAGTAGGGCTGAGTACATTGGATACTTTTTCTTCCATTCCTGAGATATTTTGGTAAGAAGAATATGTTCCAGCTCTATCCATGTAAACATAAAAGAGGTAAAGTCTCCATCTTTCTTTAAGGCTGCATAGTATTCCATGGTATACATGTACCATGATTTGCTAGTCCATTCGTGGGTCGATGGGCACTTGGGCGTCTTCCATGACTTAGCAATTATGAATTGAGCTACAATAAACATTCTGGTACAGATATCTTTGTATATATTGTGACTTTTGGTCTTCTGGGTATAAACCTAGTAAAGGAATTATAGGATAGAATGGCAGGTCTATTTTTAGATCTCTAAGTATTCTCCAAACATCCTTCCAGAAGGAACGTATTAGTGGGCATTCCCACCAACAATGTAGAAGTGTGCCTTTCCTCCACATCCACGCCAACATCTCTGGTTTTGGGATTTTGTTATGTGGGCTACTCTTACTGGGATTAGGTGATATCTCAAAGTAGTTTTGATTTGCATTTCTCTGATGACTAAGGATGATGAGCTTTTTTTCATGTGTTTGTAGATTATGCATCTGTCTTTTTTAGAGAAGTTTCTCTTTAAGTCCCTTGCCCACCCTGAAATGGGGTCACGTGTTCTTTTCTTCGAAATAAATTTGAGTTCTCTGTGGATTCTTGTTATTAGACCTTTATCAGAGGTATAAACTGCAAATATTTTTTTCCCATTCTGAGGGCTGTCTCCTTGCTTTACTCACTATGTTCTTGGCTGTGCAGAAGCTTTTTAGTTTCTTCAGGTCCCAGTAGTGTATTTTGGATACTGCTTCAATTGCCTGGGGAGTCCTCCTCATAAAATATTCACCCAGGCCGATTCCTTCAAGAGTTTTCCCTGCACTTTCTTCAAGTATTTTTATAGTTTCATGTCTTAAGTTTAAAT